>JAYJLV010069723.1:0-15893 GCA_036873485.1 Torymus texanus
TTTAACTATTTATTCCTTTTTTAACGATTTTATATCTTAAACCGTTCAATAGTTATTTATTATCAAAGTTAGGGTGCGACCAGTGCCCCGCCTTCCCCTATTTGCGACTGAAGTGATAATGTAAACATAGCGCCGCGATGGTAGACTGTGCGAGGCGGTGTGCGGTGAGCGGGGTGTCACCGCGGGAAGAGAGGGGACGTCTCTAGTCTCTTCCTGCAGCATGATACCCCTGAATCTCCTTAACAAAATGAAATCTTTAAAACTAAAATTGGTTGGAAAACAAAAAAGAAAAATGCTGACTTCACACCTGTGTTTTCACCTGATTTTTGCATGATATTTCACTCGACTATTATGTAATTTTTTTTTCTTGTTGACAGGAAGATTTACGTAAATATTAAGGATTAATCGGGGAAAAAATCAGGTGAATATGTTGTTGAAAAGTTATACAAGACAAAATAGTTATTTTGCTATTGACTTCTACACCATTTTTAAATGAATAAATCGCATTACAAAAATGGTTTTTTCCAATTTAAACCGATCTTCTCATTCACCATTTATTGTCGCGTTTTTAGTCGCGTTCAAACCTCTAAACTTTTTGTGGAAAAATGAAAGTTCGGTAGTGAACAGTTCGGAATAATTTTGAAATTGAATTCTATAGAACATTTTTTAAGTTATCGCGTTCATTTTTTAAAATTATTTTACGAATAAAATTAATCTATATGTTTATTGCCCACCCCCCTTCGGATAATTTCTCAGCTGAAAAAAATTAGGTGTCTTTAATGTTTAAAGGTACTTGAAAAAAATACAGTGGGGTCCCAATTAGTTAGGCAAATGCCGGGCTTGAAATGGAGACCTGTCAGTTACGAGACCAACGTTCTCCTATTCGAGCCATTGCCGCTCTTTACCTGATGTTTTGAAATGATTAATCTTCTGCCTACTCACTACATTTTTCATCTAAGTTTTTACGGTTTGTTTTACCTGATTTTTCATCTGCTTTTTTATCTGATTTTTCACTTGATTTTTCACCTGATTTTTCGCCTGATTTGTCACCTGATATTTATGTGAACTAGTCATATCCATTCTTATAGAACAAAATTTATCATCAAATATTTTTGACTTCATGAATACATTTTTCCTTTAATATTCAGATTTATTGTAAAGGATTTGTTTTGCGACGTTACGCCAACAGGTTTTTGGCCACTTCAAGCAAGCAACTATGACAATGTAATATGGTTTTAAAAATTTAAGAATTATTCGATACATACAAAAATCAAAATATAAAAAAACCTTCTTTAGCGGAGTCGTAAACGGCTACATTGCGATTTTTTAAGAGAGAAAACTCTTATGTCAAAACAAGAAGTCAATTGAGAGTATAATATTCGCGATAGTATAATAAAACACACATTAATTTTAAAAAATCTAAAAAAAAATCATTAGTATCCGATACACAAAATAGAACGTTTTTACAAAGTTTCAAGAAAATCTATTTATTGACCTCTTGATTTGACAGAATCAGCCATATATATGTATATATGACACATACACACACGCGAGGGGGGGGTCACCAACCCCCAATTTATTTAATATAAATTATATCATATCTTTAATTATATTCTATCATTTCCGAGGCTACCTAAGAGGTAGATAGATAGAAGGTGTTCCCTTCTAAATTAAATTTGTTTTTAAATTTTTCAGTTTATTTTAATTGATATTTAATTTAGAAAGACCTATTTCTCTATAATGAAAAAACATACATGGAAAGAAATTTTAAAACATGATCTCGTTATATGATAATTATTCGTTATATTAGATAACTAAATTATAAATTTATAAGTTATAACGGGCGCATGGAAGGTACCTGCATTACCGACACGGCGACTTACAATGGATATAAGCACGCAGTATGACAGTGCGTGGTAGTCTCGCGGTAGGGACACTCGACTGTCCTCCGGACGGCTCGGGTTCAAGTCCCGATGTCAGCTCGTATTATTTCGTATTTTCCCCCGAATCTACCCCGTTACAAAGTAGCTATATTAACTGAAAAAAGTTATTTTGAATGGTTAATGATAATATTTTTTTTTTCATTTCTAAGACAATAAACAGTAGATATTTAATTTTGTAGTTATATACATTTTAATATTAATTACTTTAGCTGAAATTTGTTATGTCGTTATATTAGTTGAACATACTTATTATTTTACAAGTCGGTATAAAGCAGACTATTAATCCCAACTCTTTTATGTTATTTCAAATTGTGTCTGTGTCGCTGTATTGACTAATAAAATGTGTAAGTCTTTTTAAGTCATTGGTTGATGATTAAATGTGTGTGTGTATAATTTTCAAGAAACTAATATATTTTTTATATATATAAATTTTAATCATCGAAAATTTTTTACCAAACTACATTGTCTATTTCTTGTTGATTCTCTGATTCATTCTGAATGAATATATTTTCTAAATTTATGCATCTAAATAATGTCACATATTGTTCATGATAAATAATGTTTTTTTTATAAATATACCAACTCTATCAAAACTTTGGCTTTGAGATTTATTTATTGTTACAGCAAATGCTATATTATTGGAAATTGTTTTCTATGTATGATAAATTGTGATGATGAAGATTCCGCAGAACTTAGTGTAATTTTAGGTATAAAAACTTTATTTCTTGATTTTTCTCCTGTTATTATTTCTGTTTCTATATTATATTTAAATAATCTCGTTATTTTCAAACGTGTTTCATTGCATAAGCCGTCATTAATACTCAAATTTCTTATTAACATTATTATAGCATTAATTTTTAAATTTAATTCATGTGGAGGTAATCCTTCTCGAATATTATGGAACATTTCAACAGGATAGTTTATATAAATATTATCATCAGATTGATCAGCACCTTTATATGTTGCTCTATCTATACTATAATAAGTTACTTTACCACTATTAATTAATTGTAATATATTATTATTTAAAATTACTGTATTTTCATTGTAAGTAGTTAAAATTACACTTTTGATTGATAAATTGTAATTTATATCCTTATAGATTTTAAAACTAATATTATTACTTATCCAACTATTTAGTATTTTAAATGAATTAATTTTTCCTTCCCCAACGTTTAATAAAAATGATGCAAATTTTTCTTCTTTTGAACGAATATTTTTTTTTTTTTTAATTTCATAATATTAAATAATGGTCAAATAGTTGAATATTTTATGGTTTTTTCAATTATATAAAAGGTGTCTCCATGAATTTTGGTAGAGAAAATGCTGACCGGACTTTTAATTTTCTCAATTTATTTGTTTCATTTGCATATAGGAAAGTAAAAGTATATACGTACGGCGTTAAAAGTATTTTTATTGAAAAAATGAGAAATTTTTACAAAAAAAAATATTCTTATGTCTATTGTGAAAAATGCTTCCCCGAAGAGTTATTAATTAATCAAAATCGGCAAAAAATGAAAAAAATTATCTAAATTCAGTTTTTGACCTCTGATATATCCAAAAGTATGGGCCAAAAAAAATCTGAAAAAATGCAGGGATATTCGGAATAAGTAGCAGAACATTTTCTGAGAGTTTGAAGAAAATCTATTTTTTGTCCTGTCGATTGGACAGAGAATCGGATATATATATATATATATAGTCTTCTTGTTTTGAAAGAAGAGAGTTTTCTCTCTTAAAAAATGACAATTTAGTCATTTACGACTCTGCTAAAGAAGGTTTTTTATATTTTTATTTTTATTTTTTTACATATAATTCTTAATTTTTCGAAACTACATTATATTGTTATAGTTCCTTACCTAAAGAGGTCAAAAATCTGTTGACGAAACGTCGCAAAATAAATGTTTTGCAATAAATTTGAAGAGTGTTTTCACCTTCCTTGGTTTCTTTTAGTCAAATAATCCGTAACTCCTTGACTAATTTTTACGTTAGAAACTTAGTCGAAACAGCATTTATTTTGTAATAAAGTGATGAAGTGCAAAATTTTAATTAATTAGAGTATTGAGTAACTTGATAATTATTTTACTGATTTATTCAAATGCACGTATAAATTATTTTCAAACCAGATATTTCATATCACCAAATCACATTGCTTCTTTAAATGCTAGGCCCCCTCATCACTATTTTAAGAGAGGATCCTCGTTTAAAACCACTATTTTGTCAGTATTTCCTTATGTATTTTTTAAGAAACATAAGAGATCTGAAAATAAAAACTTTCCATAAAAAACATCAGACGATTCATTAGATAATTTATTAGGTTATAAATTATCTAACTTTTCACCTAAATATTCATCTGATTTTTTGTCTTCAGATTAATTCTTAATTATATACAAATCTCGTGTAGAAATAAAAAAAAAACATAAAATGGACATACAAATCAGATGAAAAACCAGGTTGATAATCGCAGATTAATCATTTCAAAATAACAGATGTAGATTCAGGTACAAATTCAAATTATGAATCACCTGATTTTTTCAGCTGAGAAGTCTTCTCCTTTTTCCTCTCCGTCGATAATACTGTTCCGTAGTTCACTATTTAACAATACTTGAAATTTTGTTGTCTAGGCATAATGTAATATTCAAAGATGTCTATAGAGAGGTTGGCTTATTAGAAGTATTTGTCACATGTCTAAATAGATATGCAACTTTATTAAAAGACAAACAAGCTGCAATGGACCAGGGTCAAGGTAATTATATCTTTTGTAATTAATTTTTTAATAAATAGCTATTTTTGAACAATAATAAGTTGATTTATATTTTTAGAGTACCAAATGTGCCCAAAGCAAGAGAAATTAGGAAGTCTAATAATGGAAGCTTTAACAACTTTGTTGACAGGAAATGTTCCAAATGGGAATCTTTTTCGAGAATGCGGCGGCGCACGTTGTTCTCACAATCTTGTTCCTTATATAGATTGTAGATTTCAAGCTTTGGGCATTGTGAGGGAATTAATACTTAGTGCTGGTGGAGATGATGATATGGCTACACTGTTAGGTGTTATGCATTCAGCCTCATCAAATGCAGTTGTTTTGAAAACACATATTTTAAAAGTATATTTGTTTATTGTATAGCAAACTTAAAAGGAAACCGTTTTTAAATACTATATTACAATTTAAAATTTTAGTCGTTGCTTGCGTGTCTTCGAGAGTCACATCGTACACGAACAGTTTTTCGAAAAGTTGGTGGCTTTGTTTATGTTATGTCTGTTCTTGTATCTTTGGAAGGTCAGTTTGGTCCTTCACTATCTCATAATTTTGAACCTTGTAATGACGTCATACAAAGAACATTACAAGATGAAGCACAATTATTAATGTTATTACATATGGTTTTCCATACAATAAGTACAGCAATGCGGTTTGAACCAGCAAATGCTAAGTTTTTTCATCACGAGGTATAATTTTATATACAAAAATATTTATATTTACTAATTTATGTGCATTTTAAATATCTATTTATCTTGACTGAAAATAATATAAAACCGTACATTCTACAGAAGTTGATAATAATACCTGTGTGTATTTAGTAGTTTCCCATCTAACAAAATCAGGTGATTCATCAGCTGAATGTTTCATCTGAAATTTAAAGTGATTAATCTTCTGACTTCCACCCACCTGATTTTTCCCCTGATTTTTTATCTGATATTTCATCTGATTTTTCATTTTATTTTTACGTGAATCGCCGAATAAAATAATTATTTTGTCTCTTCTTTTAAATTCTTGAAGCAACTTTTAAGTCATCTGAAAATATAAATTTCCATCTAAAAATATTACGTGATTATTCGGTGGATTTATCAGATGATTAACCAATTAGTTTTTCACTTAAATATTTAGCTGATTTTTTGTCTCCACCTGAATTTTTACCCAATTAATCCTCAATTTTTATGTAAATTTTCGTATAACAAGACAAAAAATGAATAAAATTTATATAAAAATAAGGTAATAAATCAGGTGATTAATCAGATGAAACATCATGTAGAACATGAGTAGATAAATCAAGTAGGAAGTAAGCATATCAATCATTTCAAAACAATAGGTAAAATTCAAGTAAAAATTCAGGTGATGAATCACTTACATTTTTAGCTGAGTTACTAACAAATATACATACGGGGTGAGTCTTGAAGTTAAATTTCAAGGTCATTTGAAGGTCAACTTCATAAGTATAAAATTTCGCGCTCTTCAAGAATCTGAAGCCAAAAGTAGGGGTTCCTATTTAAAAAACAGAAGTTGACCTACAAATGACCTTGAAATTTAACTTCAAGGTTAATTTCAAGGTTACGACTGAAGTCCTTGATTAACACCCTGAAACTTTTTTATGCAACTTTTTTTCTGAAAATGTTTTGCTGAATAAATATTTTGGTGTATCCATACTTTTGACTCACCCTGTATATTTAAAAGATTATTAAGATAACAACAAAGTACATGATGTATTATGAACGTTAGAATTTGTGTTTTTTATGAAGTTAGATTCAATTATTGTAAATCTCTTTACATTCCTGAGCATATTTTTCAACGATAAGAAATAGATTTGAATTTTAAATTTTATTACTCTTTTTTATGGTTATACATGTTTTTTATCTTGTACTAATGTAATTTAAATTCTGTCATATATTTTTTCTACAATAAAAGTAATAATTTGATTATATAGTCACATTAGCTCAATATATAGCTCAAATAAACTAAAAAATTAGTTGTAGTGCTATTTAATAAAAAAAATTGTTTTTGAAAATGTTTATGAATACTCCAAAATAATTGGTATTTATCAAGGAGCACTGTAGTACTTCAAACGAAATTATAAGTTGCAAAGCCTTCTGAGCTACAGTGCTATTTATGGTATAAAATTTCTAATACACTTTAAGAATTTTGAAATATTTGAATTACAGATATGTCAATCAAGTTTTTGTGATACTTTAAGACTCCTTGGATGCTTTACAACTCAAACTAAAATTGAAAACACTAATGCTGTTCTTAATATGAATTTCCACAATACTTGGCTTACTTTGTTTACTGGAAGTATATTGGAACCAGTATTTCCCAATGATATCCCTCAAGCACTTGGATATGCTTGTCTTCTATTCCGCCTCTTGTATGATGTGGCTCTTGATGCCTTTGACAAACCAAATTTAGTTGGGATAGGAATAAGATCACCAAGTCACAAACAATCTAGTGTTGACCATCAAAAGTCATTGGATTCTCCAGGAAGCGGAAAAAGATCAAATGTAAATTCATTAAATTTAAATCCTCCAGCTCCTGAACCAATAATAGTTCATCCTGGGGTTGTTGTTGGAATGCTTCATTTACTTCCATCAGCCTCTGATGAAATGGATTCTGACCTTGCTCTGTCACTACAAACGTATATGGCAGAAGTAATAAAAAGTTTAGTTCGATCAGAAAGAAATCAGCAAGTAATGTGCGAGGCTGATATGGCTGGTGAATTACTAACTGTGGGTAGAATAGCTCTTCAAGATGAAACTCATCCTCTTCATCAACCTTTGCAATACATTATTGAACGTCTCGCTGCTCAAGCTTTAGAACCGAAGGATTTAAGGTAAATATTATATAACTTAGAAATATTTACAATGCAGAAGTCTCACTAGATTTGTTAATATTTAAAATGACAACTAAATTGAAAAATGTTACAGTTAAATTTTCCAAAAAAACTAAAAAAACTCTGAAGTATATAACAAAAATTCTTGTTTACCAACCTGAAAAAAAATCAGATGATTAATTACACGAATATTTACGTATTATTTTGAAATAATTAATCTGTTGATTTTCCACCTGATTTTCATCTGATTTTTACGCGAATCATCGTATAAAATGACTTTAGTCTCTTTCTTGTTTTAAATTATTTAAGTCATTTTTAAATAGTCTGCAAATAAAAATTTTCCATCTAAAAACATCAGGTGATCCCCACATAATACGAATTATTGGTGAAAAGTTTCTGCAAGGCTTCTGAAAACTTTATGAAAAATTTATATAATCCGCAACCTGGACCGAAATGATTTAGACATATTGTTGTATGATTAAGCACGACCGTTGATCAGGAGACCCTTATATATTCACCAGAGAGTTTCATATGATGTATATAGGTATCAGGGTTGAGAGTCCTGAATTCCTTGAGACACTAAATTCCTCAACAAGTCCGAAAACACGTCGGAATTTCGGACTGTTGAGGAATTTAGTGTCTCAGGGAACTCAGGACTCTCAACCCTGCTACAGACGCTATAAAAGCCATGAATAATCATGCAGATGTTAAGCTTAAACACAATAGCGTTATATCTAAGTGTAAATGTTTATGGAAAGCTTTAAAATCACAAAAAAAAGAAAAACTGGATAATTATCTAGGATGTAATTTAAAAAGGCCTGTAATAACTAGGTGGAATTCTCTTTTTGATGCTTTGACACAAATTCTTTCACTACAAGTAAAATTTTTAAACTATGAAATTGTCGAGATTATTGAATCGAATATCCCGTTTCTATCAAGCGATTTTCATTATATAGATGAATATTTAAAGTGTCATAAGCCATTAGCTTTTGCAATCGATATTTTGCAAGGTCAAAAAGATTGCCAATACGGCTACCTTTTACCGACTTTGCTAATTATTAGAAATAAGTGGCGTTCATTAATTGCACAAAATCAGTTACAAGTTTATTCTTCAATCCTTCAAGTACTTCTTTGTAAATTAAATGAAAGGTTTAGAGATTTTCTTGAAATTGATAATAAAAAGGGTAGGTTTGCCGCTATTGCTGCGTTCACGCACTCGAAATTCAAGGCAAAGTGGATTTCTGCTTTGGACGACGATGTCGTTCAAACCGTAAAAAATATAATGAAGGTGATTATGAGACCGGAGACACCATATGTATAGTAAGAGAACTTCAAGATGAATTTTCCTGATGAATATCCTGATGATAAAATCAATTTTAAACGGCTAAAAACAGAGAACATGAACGATTTTTGGCTAAAACCGCACAGGATTTCAATTTACACAAAAATGTATAAAATGTATATCCGTCTAAGAAGTCTTGAAAATTTTTTAAAAAAGGGTCATGCTTTAAATGGAAATATCAACGGTTCTACTGGTCGAATTTTACATCGAAAGCGCTGTTTCTATGCAAGTATAGTCCCGTTTGGAACCCAAATGGACTAGTCCACTATAAGGAGGTGAACTGCTAGCTATAAATCAGAGTGTGACCTGGAGATCGGTCGGCCACCTTAGCTTGAAAGATCTGACTCTAGATGATACTCGGTAACCCCCAGAATATTTGGGCGAAAAAGGCGTTTTTTGTTTGAGCATATATTTAATTATTCAATTATCTTTGAGCAGAGCCAGTGCAAGGGGTACGAGAGCCTGTCGGTCAACCAGCAAGCGAGTGAAATATCTGAAGTATGGTAAATATTGGTGAAATGTTTATAAGAATATTACAGAAAATCATCGTAATAATTATTAACCTTTCTTGTAAAAATTTAAATGACTTCACAGAAATATTTTAGGAAAGTGTTCTGAACGAAAGAAGATACGGATTAAAAACATGTTTGAAACATTTTCCGCTAATTGTAAATTGTTGACGTACATATTACAAAAACAGGATTTTATGGCATTTCATTAAAATATATCATGACAGTTTTGAAAATTGTACAATTTTATTATTTATACTATATTGCTGCAATATTACAGGAACGTTTTTGTAAAGATTTAGGGAACTTTGCAGGAATATTGCACGAAATATTTCTGTATGGAAAAAGAGGGCCTAAAAATTTTCCGGAAAGATTTATGCGGTATTTCTCAAAATATTGCAGAAAAATAATTGTAATTAAAATGCTAAGGAAATCTGAGTGGTTTTTACGTTTGTCACTTTTCAAGCATTTAAGTGGTCTCGATCATAACGCATTAAAAAAGATACAAGCGATTGAATATTACCGCTTATGGAAAAGTTAAATATAGGTAGTAGCAATAAAAGTTATAAAGATAATATAAATAGCAATAAAATACATTATTTTATGGCTTTCAATTTTCATGTAACCCGTACTTCACATCCTGACATCGCGAGTTAAAAAGTATAAAAATTCCTAGCAAAAAAATTCTCAGTGATAAATTTTAGGTTACAAAGTTCTATCGAGTTCTTTTAGAATTTATTCGCCTATCATCATTTTTTTAAACATACAAGTGATTAAAGAAATTTCTAAAATTTTTAAAAAATGGTGAACTTTTTATAGTCGTATGAAAAATAGAAAAAATTACTTAAAAAATGTTTGCGACCCATAAAAATTCACTATTTTACCTCTACTCTGACATACTATTTTCCTTTTTATGCTGCAACTAATAGAACCGTAGATGTTTGCATTTGAAACATGACCATTTTTCAAAAATTTTTGAGAATTTATGAACGATACCTACTAATTACTAATGAAAACAAAACTTTTTATTATTGTAAGTATTTAAAATATTGCAATTTTCGCTCTGGCGAAAATATAAGATTATCCTGAGAAATGCGGTCGTGCTTATAATATAAAATCAAGTTTTTACATAGAGCGGGGGGATGGTGTGACGAACGAAGCAAGCAGCAGGGGGCACAGCCCCCTAGTTATCTGTAATATTCTTAGAAACACCGCATAAATCTTTCCAGAAAATCTTTCAGTAACATGTTTATGCCCTCTTTTTCCGTACAAAAATACTTCGCGCAATATTCCTGCAAAGTTCCCTAAATCTTTACAAAAACGTTCCTGTAATATTGCAGCAATATATTATAAATAATAAAATTGTACAATTTTCAAAACTGTCATGAAATATTTTAATGAAATGCCATAAAATCCTTTTTTTGTAATGTGTACGTCCACAATTTACAATTAGCGGAAAATGTTTCAAACATGTTTTTAACCCGTATCTTCTTCCCTTCAGAAAATTTCCTAAAATATTTCTGTGAAGTCATTTAAATTTTTACAAGAAAGGTTAATAATTAAATATATGCTCAAAAAAAAACGCCATTTTTGCCCAAATATTCTGGTGGTTACCGAGTATCATCTACAGTCAGATGTTTGAAGCTAAGGTGGCTGACCGAACTCCAGGTCACACCCTGATTTATAGCTAGCAGTTCGCCTGCTTATAGGGGACTAGCCCATTTACGGTCCAAACGTGACGATACTTGCATAGAAGCAGCGCTTTCAATGTAAAATTCGACCAGTAGAACCGTAGATATTTCCATTTAACCTATTCAGGACCGACCAATGAGCATTAATACAAAATTGTTTTTTTCATTCTTATTGTATCTAAAATATCGTAACTAAGAAAGAACAACAAATTTTTTTGTTTTTTTTTTCGTTTTTTTTTTTAATTTTCAATAAGAAAGCAACAACAACGAATAGACACTATAATCTTCCAATTGAGTCATCATGAGTTCAAAATATTGATTGCAACATTTTTTAATATCATGTTACATGAGAGTAACACTAGGAGTCAAAGGGTTAAAGCATGACCCTTTTTTAAAAAATTTTCAAAACTTTTCAGAAAATCTTTCAAAATCTTTTTAAAAGATTACACATATTATAGTTTTTTTAACAGAATATGAAATGTTTGAAGTTGGTGTACTTTAAATCTTTCATAAAATGTTACTAAAAGACTTCTATAATCTTTCATGAAATCTTACATGAAACATTTTTGCATACTTACAGTGTATATTGTAAGAAGTTTGTGAAAAGTGGTCTATAAAATATTTTATAAAATGGTTTTCTGAAACATTTCGTGCTATATAAGTAATTAGGCGATTCATCATATCATTATAATTATCTAACTTTTCACCTAAATATTTACCTGATTTTTTGTCTTCACCTGATTTATCACCCTATTAATCCTTAATTTTGATGTAACTGTTCGTGTAACAAAAAAATAAATATTACATCAATATCAACTGATTAATCAAGTGTAATATCACGTAAAAGTAAGTTGTAAAAGCAAGTGGGAAGTCAGCGCAGATCAATCATTTTAAAACAACAGATGAATATTGAGGTAAATATACTGGTGATGAATCACCTGATATTTTCACCTGGGTTAATTATTTATTGATTTTGAGCGTATGCCGTAGTCAATGTTTTACAAATGGCGGATGGTGTATTTACTATAACACGTTTTCTATTATATAAATTAAAAAATTGTTATTTATCTGGAGTTTAAGGATTTGTGCTCGCTTTGTGTCGAAATTGATGTAATAAAAGAAATTGGTGGTTTCCACGCAGCCTCCTAAGACTAGCGCGTTGTGTATCCTCCACACCTGTATTTATCCATACTTTTACATATTCCATCTTGTTTTTTCCTTACTACTACTGCTATTGTAACCCTACCCACTGCCACCCTGCATTCGCCCAGGGTTATGCCTGTGAGACGGGGACAATCTAATAGCCAGACCGTAAATGATAAATCATATCAGGAAAACCCGCCCTGGGATGGTCCGTGCACTCTTAGAATAATTTCAGTTTCAGTGTCTAGGTCACATTCTGTAGGTTTATATACCGAAACTGTAATATTCCACACCTCCCGTTCGGTTTGTGAGCAGACAATCAACACCCAACCGATCACATGAAGTCTCGTCAGAAAAAAAAGCGATCACCCATTCAAGTCGTGTTTTGTGATTTTATACTTATTCTAATATTATGGGTGAGGATGTAGGTAATGAATAATAATTTTGCACAATTCACACAAAATTTAAATGAAAGTAAAATAGTAAAGTTTATTAAATTGGCATTAAAAAACTTCAGTTGTAAGTGGGGAAAAGCTTTGTTGAATTATGAAATATTAATATAAAATATAAATAATCTATTTCGCTTCACAGACTTTGCTTAACACTAGTTTTGAATGTACATTCACCTATTTAATAACTTAATTCGAGAGCGCTCTCGTACCTTAAACTAATAAAATCGCACGCCAATCGACTAAGTCGCTCGCAAACTCGTGGCCGCCGCAGGGACTGGTGGAAGAGAACTCGCCTTTCACATGCCCGTCTCGAAGGTGTCCGACGTTTCGACCAAGGGTGTTTCACACCTCGAGCACGGGCTGGACAGTCAGTATGACCTGCCGCCAATGAGCCTCCCAGGTTGGTTGGACGTAAGACGCCGCAAAGTCTTCCTGCGACCGCACGGGGCTGTCCACGCGTCATCCGGGAATATACACTAAATTTCTCACACACGTCGCGCACGAACACTTGTAAGAAGTCGATTAGCTTTTCGCTAGTTATTCACCGAAACAGTTACAAAAGAAAAAAGGTCGCAGGTCACGTCGATGCGCGAGCCGAATCGGTTCTGATCGGGGTGCTTAAGCGCCCGATCGCGGCCGCTCTCTATCTAATCGGAAAAAACCGCGTTTGTAGTGGTGCTGTCGCAGGACTGTCATTAAGAGGCTGCATAGATCGGCTTGCAGCGCGCAGTTTAAGAAACCCGCGTAAATATGAATACAGCACGTTGAGAGCGGAGAAGGCGTGAACACCACGTCCAATGCTGCTGAACTTCGGTGATCGGCCGAAGTGGCGACTGCACAACCCACCAAACCACTGGTTGATTTTGATGTAATATTAATTTTTTTGTTATACGAAGAGTTACATCAAAATTAAGGATAAATCGGGTGATAAATCAGGTGAAGACAAAAAAATCAGGTAAATATTGAGATGAAAAGTTAAATAATTGATCACTTGATAAATCATCTGATTAATCATCTGATGTTTTAGATGGAAAATTTTTATTCTCGGAATACTTAAAAGTTGCTTAATCTCCAGGCGGTCGGCATGGTACCTTTTGGGATACCATTTTAGTCGACCTAAATATACGATCGGTTAAAAAACGTTTACAGGGACAAAATCCCCAAAGTTTCATTTTGGCACATTCTTGAATGCCGGCTTGAAGGTTAAAAAACGTAAAAGAAAAAGACAAAATAGTCATTTTATACAATGGTACGTGTAAAAATTAGGTGCGAAGTCAGGAGAAATATTACACTGAGAGAAATGTCATAGTAAAATGTATTATATATCTAACAAAAATTATGAGAAATTTTATTACATATATACTAATAATTGACATGTATCTAATCAATTTTACTATAAGTATCCTGGATAAAGTATTAGAACATGTGGAAAAACTTAGTACATGATATAGTAACAATGTATAATTTTAGAATGTATTATAATAACTATTTAATTTTCCTATACGTGTAGAAATGATCACTACATAATATAACCATTTTTGCTAAACAATATAGTGAAAATTATGATCAAGCTCTCTGTGGCGCCACCGGGTCTATCAGGTTAGGTTATATTGCCTTTTTATATGTTTATGAGAAGTCCTATAGAAACCAAGGGGGAGGGGAGAGGAAGATGAAGTCTCGTGCTCGCGTTGATAGTTGTTCAGCAGGCCGCTAGATGGTGAATGCCTAGTGCACCCTGAGTATTTGATACTCCCGCAAGTGGCCATCCGTCGTTTCGGTTAATATATAAGGCTGCGTAACGATCTAGGTACATAGAACGCGGGGGGCAGGTATTAGCCCCACGTTGATGTCAACGACAATGAATGCGTGTATAAATATATAAAGTGGTCGGTCTTATGGTTTATATTATATGAGAGAAAGAGGGTTATATAGGTTTTAGCTAGATAGGACAAATTAAAAAGAGAGTTATGTTTGTTAGTTAAATGAAATACACAAGATTCAAAGAATTCAACTCTCCCTACTCAGAAACCATAAAATATTTTGTACATTTTAATACATTGAAGTTACTTTTTGAATAATAAAATTTTTCATTACCTCTAAGAAAAATAATTATTATATTAATATAATAAAATTTGCTATTTTATATAGTAATATTTGCTACATTATTTAGTAAAATTTAAATCTACAAAATTATTCTATATAAAATAGTAATTTTTGTTAGAAAGCGAGTATATCCTACCGTTCCTACATTATATAGCAATTTGTAAATTTTATTATGACATTTTTCTCTGTATACATAAAAAATCCGGTGGGAAGTCAGTAGATTAATCATTTCAAAACATCAGATGAAATATTTAGCTGATGAATCACCTGATTTTTTCAGCTGGGTCTTCCACAATTTTAGTCAAATTGTGATTCGTTGGTATTTTTTATCAGGCGGGGGTCATGGTATGTTTTATTGTAGAAATAAAAAATTCAGATCTTAAATTAATGACGACGTTTCGTTGGCTGGTGTGTCAACCTTACTAGGCTATTTATTCAACAAATTGTACAAAACAGTAACACGACTAAGGTAAAAGTCCCAGTTATGAAACGATTTTTAGCTAGGTTATAGGTTTTTCGCTAAATTTTTTACTTAAACATGTTTTTACTTCAAAATATGATATCGCTTTGAAGATGTAACATTATTCTTGAATAAAATCACTTTAGAATGCATGCTTATCTGCTGTAATAAAAATATATCAAAGAAAAATCGAAAAAGTTCATATGTCCGTATTGTGAAACACCGTTTAGACACTATATTCCGATTGATTCACTTTAACGTCCCGATTGTGAAACACTTTATTAACACTCCCAATCTTTGAAAAACTGCTTTATACAATACTTTTAAAGCTTAAATATAAATTTACTATACAAATAAACAATCTAACAATGAAAAATAAAGAATAAAATAAAATTATTTTAAAAAATTTTAATTTTTACTAAGTTTACTCATTATTTCTTTATTTGATACTCACATACGTACTAACTAGGAGAGGCTCAGGGTTCCGGAACACCAATTTTTTTTTAAACTCACAGAGGTTGTAAGTAGTACTATACCATAAACCTCTGTAGAGTTACGAGGGTCATTTGACAAGTACCTAGCCTCACCGCCAGATGGTGCCACTATCGCACCAGAAATACACTACAGTGCAGTATCTTCCTGTAAACGGTTAC
>JAYJLV010069734.1:0-15893 GCA_036873485.1 Torymus texanus
ATATAGGAGAGTAAGCGGTATGGTCATAAGGTAGCTGCTAGGATTGTAATTTTTAGATGAGAAGAATATTTTATTGGTGTTATACATAAATCAGTAAAATATTATGGGTCATCTCTGGTGGTATGGTATTCTTATAATAAACATAAATAAATTGACATGCTACTTTTTGTTAAATTACTTCGTCGCTCCGATATATGAGCGTGAATAAACGTTTTTTTTATTCATTACGCGCGGTCCCACGGGTAAACGATTCTTTGAAAGGTAAACTGAGTTCGATGATTTATGAGCTTGTTCAAATTAATAATGTGATCAAACTCGAACGTTCATAATGAACGTGAAATAACTCTTTTCTAATGTCTGCCTTTATTACACTGACCAGGTTTTCAAATTTTGTATTTGGATTGAAAAAAAGTTTCATAAATGGGCCTCGATTTATTTTAACACTGAATGATTTTTTTTTTTCACTCGAAACAAAACTTTGCTTCTGTTTTTTTTTTAAATTTATTTTAATAAAAAACAGAGTTATGCAAAAAACACACATGCTCGTAGTGCTATTTTTATCCTATATACTCATCACTATACACTTTCGGCGCAGGTAATACATCCTTGATATTTTGACGGTCGGACGATCGGCAGACGGCATTCAACCGTGAGAAACTATTACACTTTCGTTTGTTGTCGTTGTGCAACGACTCGCGCACTTTTAAAAAGCTGATTTAACGAGACGACCTGGCGAAGTGCAAAAGAAATCAATCATTGGTATAAGTTTGCGTATCTTAAAATCGATCGTGCGTACGTGAAGGTGCTAATCGTCAATTAATTTTTCCCCTGTCAGCATATGATAAAAGTTACGGATGATTCACTTCAACGTCAATTTCGTCTTATAGCGTTTTCGCTTGAACCCTGAACTCTCGCACCTGTGCCGTAGAGAGTATATAGACGAGGAGGATAAAATCGAGATCGAGAGGTTGTAATTTCTTTGCGTAATAACAGTCATTACGTTAATAACGCTTGAAGTTTATGCGAGTCAAATACAATTATAGTTTTATACATATATATTTTCTATAATTACTATTTTCGGTTCACGTAATATGTGTTATAGGTAATAGACATGAATTTTTCGAATAAATTAAGGTATTCGTTCTAAAATGTTCTTGTCAGATATGGTTAATGCATCTATTCATTAAAGAGCCAAAGTATTTTCGAGAAATTTAGGATTAAAAACTATTCGATTTTTTCAGTAACATTGTATATTAAATGTTTCTTCTACGATAGCGAAAACTTAATTAATCATTAAACTATCATCATATACAATCTTCTAATAAGAAAATTGAAGTGATGATAATAATTCCATGTAATAATAACTTTTTTCAGAATGAATGAAAGGTATGTAATTAAAAACATATGAAGAGAGATACATCAATTTAAGATAACGCGTAACCTTAATTTATCGATTACTCTCGTTTATATTTTGAAACTGATGTCCTACTAAATTTCTTCAGAATAAACAGTAAATTAATTGACCTAGAAACATTACATAACAAAGTTAAAATCTGAATTCTCATCTTGTTTTTTTTTTTAAACTTCTACAGATCTATCACCTTCTTTTTCCACCTCACTTAACGACAATAATTTAATTTGTTCAATTAACAACGTTGAACAAATGCGATTACACTGTATAAGCGATTGAAATGAAGAAGAAAAAAAAAATTGTATTCCAGATAACATCGGTGCAGCTTCCACAGATGAGTCTGATTACCTCATTGAATCTCATTACGAAAGAGATTAGAGGACTGCTGCACAAGAGAGTATAGAGGTGCGCCAGATGCTGCTGTATGTATGTGAGTGAGCGCGCAAAGATAAGCAAAGTGAGTTTCTAACAAATAACAAAATCCGTTAAGCTCTGCAAATCTTGGGCATTTGAATGCGCACTGCTCTCGAGCTAAGTTGAGGCTTGTATAAGGCTTCTATCTACGGCCTCCTAATGGATGGTAGCTTCGTTATTGCGAAAATACGGTAATAGTGTTAATATTTCGCAGGAACGACGCTATGTCAGTAATTCAGCGCGTGAATTAAACTCTCAGAAACTATGTTTGCGCACTAACGATTGCTAGATGTATAATATATACGCGCGACTTTGGTATTAAAGTACCTCCTTTTTTCATGGATTTTTACCGAAAAATTTTAGCCGGAAAAATGTTGAAATTCATTAGACAACTTAATTAACGTTGAACTTCATTATTACATTCCATATGATTTTCCTATATTCCAGTGACACTTTTCATCTTCTAATCTGCAGATAAAATACAACTCGAAAAGTCTCTCATATATACTACAAAACAAACTCATCACCATAAATCTTGCGAATACCATCAAACCCATCATAGACTTCCACACCTTAACCCGAGACCCAACTTCACAGCTAATAATCGCCACTTTACTATACACTCCAAAGCTCCCATCGTAAATTCAAGAATCTCTCGCGTTAACGTAGCTCCGCCCCAGAATCCCTTCGGCTCCGAAAAATGGAAAAAAGAAACTACCGTGTTGCGCAACTCCCGACGTGTGCGTCAACCTGTTGCTCTTTCTCTCACATATATATACATATACACTCAGGCGCGGGAAAAGGCATTTTTCGAGAGAGAGAGAGAAAGAGGTCCATCTCACTTGTGAGTCCCATGAGAGTGTGATTCGCATCTGTGGGGCGAGCGTGACGAGAACGACCTCCGCGCCGGGAATGAGAGATCGAGAGATGAGATCTGTGTGTGTGTGTGTGTGTGTGTGTGTATATATATATATATATATATATATATATGTCAGGAGAAAGAGAGTGAGAGAATGTCTGTATATATGCGTGCGTGATGTATCACGAGAATATGTGAACGCGAACTTGGCAGTTTTCGATGCGCCGCTGCGTGTGCATATGTTCGATAGTAACGGGGTGTGAATATTGTGGTAGGGGTATAAACCGGAAGGTATGACTTTGAATATATTTTAGAATTAGTTTATTAATAAGAAGTTTTTAATACTAGACGCTGATGTACATATGTGCTTGCATTTTTTAATCATTATTTTTATGCCTAAAACACTGAATCTTTTTTTTTCTTCAATAAAAGCTTACAAAAATATTCACATAACAATTTAAAATTTGACAACAATTATAATCTAACATATCACTTCTAAACAGACGTGAGAAGTCAAAAAAAAAAAAGAAACAACTGAAACGATGTCGAAAGCATTTCAACGATCTTCCCCACTCGACGTCCCTTCTTCCGCGTATAAATGCGCGTGTGCCTCGCACTTTCCACAAAAGCTCCACTTTCTCGGTACTTACGCGCACGCATGCACGCAGCTCGCTCGCTTACTCGTACGGGGCAGAAAAAGTCCCATTTTCTCACGCAATAAAGACAGAGCGCTCGAAAGGGCAAGGTTCTTTCTTTCTTTCTTTCTTTCTCGTTGTCGTCGTCGTCACCCGACGCGCGGTAAGAGAAGGCGGCTCTCGTATTATTACACTCATATATATATATATATACATACATATACGTATGAAATGAAGCGCGCATGGTGCACATACACACACACACACGCGTGTATGGTGCACTTATAGCCATAGCGCGAGGCCCGACGGTTCTAAGAAGTGCAGTTTCGTCAGAGATCGTTATACGCGTACTCGGCCCGGCGGTAATTGTTTCATTCACATGGGGCTGTGTTGCGTCGTCGTCCTTTCTCGTGAAGATCCTCCAAGATTAGGAGTATATATGTATATATGCGCGGAAAGTATATATAAGGGAGAGTGTGCTTGTGTGACGAGTTATTGGCTTTTTGCAGATTAGGTGTGGCTTGATGTTATATGGAGGTGTTATAGTTTGGTTGTATATAATATACGTGTATAAATGAGGAATTTGGGATTGCAGTTGATTGTGAACGATTAAATATGTGGTATGTGATAAATCATATAATATGCGTGCGGCTTTTATTGATCGATTGGAAAATAAATAGAATGACAATGCAACAAAAGACTTGTAAAATGAGAAAAATAAATGAATTGTAATCAAGTGTATTTAAAACGCGCCTGCGCTCAAGATAAACTGTTATAGTAGGAGGAAAAGATGTATGATTAATGTACCGGCTATAGATATTGTTCTTATGATGATGAATTTTTTGCAATGGTCTTTGAATATAACCGATCGTTCGTTTAATAATTGATAATAGCTATAGAGAAATTTTGTAGATAAAAAATATCATTAAATTTAAATAATCTAGTTTTGAAGACAGGTTAAAAATCAAACAAGAGGACAAGTTTCATAATGATAGAACATCAAGATCAATTTCAGAACAATTCGACATGTCGTTTCACGCTAGTCAAAACGAGTAGAATTCCATCCGCCCTCATAGCCCCGTTATAACTCGCGTGTATATATATATATATATATACACACACACACACACACACATATACGCTCGTGCCACGCGTGCGCAGGTGAAAACGAGTCAAGATGTCACCTTTCGCTCGCGATAGTTCGTTATAATCTCGCAGGTGCAAAGAGAGTGAAACAGAACCTCGCGCTATTCCCGATCTATATATTAACATATTTATTTTTTGGCACGTGATCACGTAGAATTGCCGATTTTTGAGCGGTACGTTTAACCGAAACGCTGCTGTTGCTACTTTGCATTTTTATTGAATAAGTGCCAATTTATTAGGATGCGGGTGATGAATCGGTTTTGTATATAGGAGGAGATGAATTTAAGAGGATATTGGAGATGAATGATATGGGGTCTATAAATAGAAAGTATATTTTAATACCATGATTGGTGAGGGTTTGAAGTTTTGAAGTGTGGTTGGGATCTGAGTTGGTCTTGCTGTTATTTTTTTCAAGGATATATATTTAGAAAAAGGAGGCGTGGAGGTACGAAAAAAGTAGTCGTATTAGAAGAACAGTTTGTCAATCAAATTTTTTTCCATTCTGTAAACTATGATTTAAATAAATACATCTGATATTAACAGCAACGCGTGTTACTGTCAAAAACGGAATATTTGAAAAACTTCTTTTAGCCGATTACACTGATATTTAAATTTCCATTTACGTAAGAAAACATACGTATAGAGAGATACGGCCCACTTACACAGAAACTCATTTTCCGTTATAAATGACGAGGGCGGCACCGATGACTGCGACAATAATATATACTATACAAATCCGCCTCTATATGTTTGTCCAGCCGTGCAGATGCAGTATGACGCTGCGGAATCGAGACTGCATACGCATACATGTATATATAGGAGCCCACGCGAGCAAAGCTGTGAGGATCATTTCAGTTTTCGCAGATGCTTATTATATGTTGAAATCCAAAAGAATTTTTAAATTGTGTACCTTTAACTATTTGGTTTGCGTCATCGGACGATTCATCATTCCTTCGGTCGAGAAGCGTATGGCTATTAATTTTTATCGCACAGGTTATGCAATGCAAACGCGCGCGTTTAGTTGTAGTACATAGTCGTGTAGGAGAGAGAAAGAGAGAGAGAAGTGTGAACATTTGTCATAAAAGGAAATTTATTAGGATTAGGATGTATTATTATAGCTTTGATGTTGGCACGTAACTGAATTTATTTTGTAATAATTTTGCGCTGATTAATATTGTTTCGTATATGTATATAGGAATTTAAAAAAAATCAAAGTTGAAGGATAAAATTGTATTTCTTTTTGGCAAGTCTCCTTTTATCGTTTACTGTTATTTAACATATTTTGTAATTATACGTCTTTCTTTCACCATTGATAACTTTTTACACTGTGACACCACCAAAAATAACAAACAAATGGAACGTCAATCGCTTTTAACGAATCTACCAACCAATTCGTTCCGGTCACATATCAAATCCCTGAATATTTCAACCAAAACTAACCGATCGCTCAAACTCCTCGTATTCAGTAAACACCAGCCGAATTAAAATTTCACCAGTGTACATCACGGAACGGGAAACGTACTTATATATATATATATATACTCTCGCATTACAGCATGTATATGTGTATATACATGTATAATTCATCGTCCAAAAACGCACACGGCACCTGAATCATTTTTACGGCTAATTACGAGCTAATTGCAAGGTTCACGCATTGCGCGCGTGCGTTTGGCTACTTTAATTACTATGTCATGGTCGATCCCGCGGAACGAAACCGACAACCTGTTGCGTGTTGTATATCGTGCGGTGGCGGCGGTGGCAGTGGTAGTATAGTGGTATCGGTGATCCTGACTTCCCCCTTATATATATATATGGGTTTTAGTGTGGAAGGGTGGGTTTTATCGCTGCTGTTTTCGTGTCTTGGGGAAACCGACAATGATACGCTTCGGTTAATTCAATTTGGAGTGTTTTGTATACTGGCGCACGTGTGGTGGGTACGCAACCTTGTAATTCTGGTTAACTTACTGAAATCTTGGAGCGAGTGAATTGAATAAATATTTTTAATTATTTAAAATAAATATTAACTTATTTTTTGTGAAGATGTTTATTTTCGTTTGAGATGCAGATTTATACATAATACGTTTAGAAGCACCTAATTCTACATTGTATTTCATTTATTGTCAATAATATACTATACATAATATACCACAGAACCTAATTTTTTTTAAATATAACAGAAAAGTGAAACTTGAATTATTATTAATAATTCAAATCCAAAATTTATAACGCTCGTTGTCGAACCGAACGTATAACATTTGCGCCATCAAACATCACGATGTAAAGGCATCTCTCAGCCCTATACCTACTCATCCCTATACTCACATTTGCGCGTGATCCATCTTTTTCTCTCTCTTATTTGAGAGAGAGAGAGAGAGAGCAAAGAGGCGAAGAGGACGGCACGCGCCAAGCGGAAAAAAAGGAGCCGCGCGATGGGGAGGAAGAAAAAGGAGCAGAAGAAAGCGTCGTGTGGCGAATGCGAGAGAGAGAAAGAGAGAGAGATGGGGACAGGTTTAGATATCGCGGCGGCAAGGACCCTGTGCAGCTGCTCCAAAGAGGGAGAGAGAGAGAGAGAGAGAGACCTTTGGCCAATGCCGTCTTCCCCATTTGTCGGATCTTGACCCGATCTGCCAGGCGTCTTTTTTTTTGCCTAACGTCGATCTAATATTAATTCCTGATAGTTTTTGATTGATTTTTTGTTGCTGTTGGGCGTATCTCGGGGAATTAATTTGGCATTTTTATTTTGACCAAGAGTAGAGAAGTGAAAGAATGTTTTTTTGTATTATTATTATACTTTATGGTTACGTTGTTCTTTTATTTACGTAATTTATTTTATACCCAATTTTGTTTCAAATATCTGACATATTAAATATAGTTTTCAATAATTAAATTACATATAAGAAATAAATACTTCTCAATCGTACGAAAATGATTTTCTAACCTACAAAACGACAAGAGAAATTCGCTTATCGATCCATTCCGCTCCACCTCCTACCTACATCCACCTTTATCTTTATGAATCTCGCGTGCTTGCGCGTGCGCGCGTTACTGCCAGTTTTGCCCCGTCATTCTCGCGAGACGAATGACAGCGGGGCTGCAGGGCGAGACTGTGGGCCCCCTTTTCTTATTCTTCTTTTCTTTTTTCCGTTCCCCTCGCGAAAAGGGACCAGAGGGGGAGAATCTGGCCTCGTGCCTTGGGCGCCGCGAAAAGTCGACTGCTTTCTTTTCTCACTTTCTTTTTTATTCAATTTTTTTTTTCGTATTTTCTTTTATAGAACTTTTGTTCCGTTTCGTTATATGTATTTTTGTCTCTATGTATACTGTGTTACATAAGGAAATTTATTTCTTGGACTTACAGTGATTTTTCAGATTTTTCTGTCGTGTGGAAGTAATACTGGGATATCGATAAACTTGCAGATTTTCTATTATTAAAAGTTCAAAGTCTTAAAAAAGATGATTATAAAAAAATATATGTATATTTTCTTTAGTAAATGCAAAGAAAGTTGACGAAATATTGATTTTTCATGGTAATTGTGAAGGTAATCTTCGAAAGGATATGTATTTTTAGTGGTCTTGCATGATTGATGAACTAAATTCAATAATAATATTACTCATAATTTTCAGTAACTATGTAACCACGTTGTACTCAATTTATCTAATCAATGGAAATGTATTAATATAGTACATGGTATATATATCAAACCAAACAATACTGAAAATAATAATTTCATACCTACAGAACGAAATCTCGCCTGCGTATATACAAACTATATCCAAGTACACCTTTTGATAACCAATATATAAACCAACTCCTCGTCAATAAATCTCTTTTTCAACTCCCCCGTCAAACCGCCTAGGGTTTAAAAACTTTAATATAAAAGTCCCCTTCTTCTGTCCAAGAAACTGGCCGGTTGTCGCGCCTCACATTACATTGTACCACTCCTCCCACGTACAATAGCTCGTGTCCACCCTCACACCGACAATATTTGGACAGGGCTGACAAACGGTGCTTGACCGGCACTGTCGATAGCACCGACACGGAAAACATACAGTGGTGTGCGCGTTGGAATTTACGACGATCACTGCGTTGTTTACGCGACAACGAGTACATATAGGTACGAGGCGTCATGCAACGCCGACAAAACGGTGCCCATTGTACGTGCACCCCCGCTGCATGTGCGTATAGGCTTTTATAAGTTGCAGCTGGATGCGGAAGTTGCCTTTTCTTTGGGGTCAAGAAGCCATTGGGCGAAGGAGGCTGTGCTAGTTGATGTCATGTGTAGGTGAGTGTAGATAGGGGGGAGAGTATTGGGAATGATCGATGTATTGATGAATCGAAGGTGGTTTGTTCGATGATTTGTGAACCAATCACGGTTTGTTGCTGATTATTTAATTAAATATTTACTAAAACAACGCAAGTGTATTAACGTTATTAACGCTCGATTTTTCAGTGTGACCTATTTCTAAACCCAAGAAAATATTAATTAAGGTATAACGTATTTTTTTAATTCTAAAGTTACTGCAATATTTTTTGAGACAATTAGTGTTTGGCTTGTCCAGTTATTCGCGCGTTTGGTTAAATTAAATTTAAAAAAAAACGGAATTAAGAAATCCAGTTGACTGTTTTTTTTCTTTTCTTTTTTTTTATGATTTCTCCAAGAGAGGACACCGCGCAGTTAAAAGAAGCTCGTTGTGTCGTGGCTATAGCACGTGTCTCGTTGCCAAAATATGGAAATCAGGTACAAAGTTGCATAATGTCTTGCGGGGGAATCGTCCGAAAAACCTGTTGAATGAGAAAGGCTTTATTACCCAGGGTATAACGTTTCGAAGTCGCCACGTGTCTCTTCTGTTATTATTCAGTTTTTCGAGTTGGTATAAGAAAGAAATAAAAGTAACAAAGTGTGGGTTGTAAAAGAAAAAGGAGTAAGCTACCAAGGTGGCTTCTCTTGTGTAGCTGTGTGTAACTTGTGATTGCCATGGCAGATGTTGCGGATTTTAATTGATTTCAGAAAAGGCGTAGCCCGCTGTATTAAGTTTTCGCTTGTAACGTTTGAATTTATTTGGTTTTAAGTTGCTTATTTACGCGACTTATTACGAAATATTGCTAATACTTTGTGATAAAAAAAGTTTTATCAATGATTTAATTAGGAAATAAAGGTTCAGTGTTCGAAAAGATATTCGTTTGTAAATTGAATGTTAGATGTTATGGCTCTATTCGACTTACATAATAAAAATGAAAAAATAATAATTTTAAGATAAACATCTAACATTCCTGTTAAGTACTATTACTAAAGCAGATTGCAAAGCTAATACTGCAATTTGTTCTATTTTACTGATTCAAATATATATTTTTTACCAAAACCATAATTAAAGAAACAACTTCTTAAATTTATCAAATTTACTTAGATATCAACATATCTTTGATCTAAAATTGTTATGACAAAGAAAATATTATCCAAAATATTATACAATTACGATAAACAAATTATTTTTCTTATATATAATACTATAACTACAAAATTTATTGCTTCCGAATCACCATATTTTCCACTAAACAAATTCAAATTCACTTTTTCTCATAAACACAAACACACACACACACACACACACACATACACAGCTCTGCAACCCATAAATAAAATCCTCGATATACCCCGACGGCAAGGCTCGAGAAGAGAACCGGACGGGAGAAAGGGATGAAAGGACGATATAACAAGCGCACAGGCGTACACGGGCGACAGAAAGTGAATTCGCGCGTTGCATATATATATACACACACACACACACACACACATACATATACACACGCACAAGAGTCGAGGCTGTCGTCGCCGGCGCAGGATATACGAGCGATAGGCTTTGATGAATCGCCCAAGCTTAACTATAACGCGCGTTCGAGCTCGCAGCTACTGCAGTGCATATCACGCGTGCGAGGCGCCGTAAACGGAACCGTAAATCCTCCCGACGATAAATGACAATTGCAGCGTACCGCGGGAGGACAGAGCGGCCCTACTACTATTACTACTACTCAAACATTGCTTTATATATGTATGTGTATATAAAACTCGAATGGAGTACGTGGTAGTAGCCGGAAAGGAGTAGCCGATCGCGTGGGCGGATGCAAGATAACAACGTATATAGCTGAGCGAGAGAGAAAGAGAGAGAGAGAGTCGCATTACGGGCGCGTGGGACGTTAATAAATTATTATTGCACGCGTATACGCACGCGCGTTACACTTCTGGTTCTCCTTGCTTATACGTTGTCGTCGCCTGTGAACGTGCGAACCCTTCGTCTTCGTTTATAATACTCGCCAAGACGTTTCTTCTCTTGTTTTTCGTCAACCAGTCTTGGTTGCCTGGCTATACTCTCTGTTTCTCTTGGCTCGCGTGAAATGATATCTCTATTGTACTCGTGTGCACGCGTGAGGATGAATTAATAGCCCAGCAGTGAGAGCTTGACAAGGTGATGCTGGAAACACGTGAGCTGGCCGTTGTAACACGTGTTCGCGATGCTGGGACACTGATATTTTTGACGGATTCACGCGCAGGATTTTAACAACGGGAGAAAAAGGAGCATCGTAAGCGCGCGTGAGGTGGTGCGAGATTAGATTATTGTCTTATACGTATAGCTTGGGTATATCTGTGTGTATGTGTGAGAGTGTAAGTGTATGTGTGTGTAGGTACGAGGAGTTTGTTTTGAGAGATGACAAGTGGGTTGGGAGCCCAACGTGTAATGCAATTTGTAGGAGATACTAGGTATGGATATAGGGGAGGCTTCTGGGATTAAGTGTTATCGAGTGTGAGAGTGTTTGTTTTAGCTTCTTATTAGGTAATTGTATGGTTATAGCATTGTCTATACATAATTTTAATTTTTTAAGCAATAAAAGTAAAATTGTAGCTTTTAAATTTTAAAAAATAAATTAAAGAGTTATAAAAATAAAGAGTATATCCGAAACAGATTTAATTTGTATTTGATGAAAGATTTATAAAATCATATACAGATCATGACGAAGTAAATTATAATTACCATTGATACAACATGTTCGTTGACAATATTTTGCATAAAATGAAAAAAAATAATAAATAATTATTCTTATTTTCAGTCTTTCCGAACAACATGTGCAAGACTCGACTCCTATCAAATCAATATCTCCAAAAAGATTACCAACAATTAAACGAACCAACGACTTGTCGGAGCTATCTAATCGAGTTCTCGGTGAGGCGAGAACCAAACCAGAAAGCACCGAGAAGAGAGAATAAATCGAGAAAAGAGAGAGAGGGACAAAAGGAACCGCTCCTACCGGTGATCCATCATCGCGACAATTATATGCGAGAGCAAACGAGAGAGCGCGAGAGGTAGTTTCTCGCACGCAGGATGTATCGGACACGTGGGAGGTGTGGGTGGCGCGACATAACGTCTGGCTTTTTCCAAGAACTGGCTGAGGAGAGGAGCGGATGGCAAAAGGAATAAGAAAGAACTGAAGCTGGATGGCAAAAGGAATAAGAAAGAACTGAAGCTGATAGAGAGATGCTTGAAGAAGTTCGAGAGTGGTTTTGAGAGATATTGCAATGAAATATTGTATAGTTTGTACAGGAACGAGGATTATTAATGGCTGATTGGTGCTATATATATAATCTAATGGCACCACTTGTTCTTTATTTTTAATATTAATTTTCAGATGCTCGAAACATCGTATATACATATATATTTTTGTTTCTTATTACTTTTGATCCAATTATAGCCAAAGAATATTTTGCCACCTCGTTGCTATAACAACTTGTTGCCGAATTATAATATATGCTTTACAACCGCGGGGCAATCTATTTATCAAAAACTTACGAGGCTGTGAATGAGATTTTCTGATGCGTATACATGCACATGGCAGCTGTCTCTCGCGTGTGTGTGTGTGTGTGTGTATATGTACGTCCCGGAGTATACACTTTCTTTCTCGTTAAGAGAAATGATCTGATTAACGGGCCGATGTTTTTTGTCATTGTAACTCATCGCGCCTCGAAAGCAATTATTTTCGGCACAAAGTAATTGGTTTTGATAAGTGAGTGAACTCAATCATGCGGCGCTCGTTATATACCAAAAAATCAAAAATATTGATACGATTTTTCATTTTGTAAGTTTATTGTAACTGGGAATAAGTAAACTTGTAATTCTTTATTGAATTAATTATCACGTGTATTTTAAGCAAAGTGGATTTATATAAATTGATAGGAGATTTTAATAAGAATACATATTCTGCTAAAGGTAATATAAAATTATCAAATATAATATTGAAAAATAGGACAACCTTTTTTTAATACTACCAAAGAGAAATCAGGATCGATAAAACAGTGCTCATCAAAAATAAAACAATAAAACCATCATTGAAACACGGTCGATTTAGAGAGAAAAAAAAAGTGATCTATGCAAACGGAGCTACACGACCCAATTATACTTCGCATCACACGTATGCGTTCTCGCGTGCGCCACGATAAGACAAAAAAAAAAAGAACAGAACGAGCGCTACAAATCGTTCGAAGAATGAAAAACAAGAAGTACAATCCATCGTCTTCCAACGTGCAACTGGTATACTATCGAACTAATAGCCGCGGCCTTTTTCTCCGCTAAAATCCGCACGCGTCGCAGACAGTCGATCGACTCGTTAGGAGGAGAGAGAGAGAGAGAAAGAGTGGATATATACGCACAAATCCCATTCTCCGTCTCTCTCTCTCGCTTATTATGCTCAGCTGAAAATCGGCAACGACAGATATCGATTAGAGAAAGAGAGCGACGTTCGCGTCCTTTCTCGTTCTCTCTCTCTCTCCTTCGCGATAAATCAGGTTTGTTTTGCGGCCTCGCGCATGGGGCAGCCTCCTATAACGGTAGTTATTAGCTGTCGAGCTGTATAATCCGTGAATTAATTATATAAATACGCGAGCGATTGCGAAGAGGGAGAAAAAGCAGGACGAGAGTGGAGGAGGAGAAAGAGGAGGAGGAGGAGGTGCGATGAGAAATGTGGAAGATGTAGGAGAGTGAGAGGAGGACGACATGCGGAGGAGGAGGAAAGTCGTCATCGTCGTCATCGTCGTCCTCGTCGTCGTCGAGAAATTTTTATATGCGAACGCGAGGAGTTGATTTTTAACTTTTTGCCGTGCGGTGGGAAAGGAAGGTTTTGTAATTTAGTGCTCGAGTGGAATTTAATATCATCGGTTTAAGGATTTTGATATGTATCATCATATCTTTTTGTATTTTGTATACATAATGAATACGAAGGGTAATAAAACTAAAAAAAAAAGGCTTCGTAATAATTTTAAGTATATGTATATATTTTTAATCGTTAAATTATTTTATAGATTGATCGGATAAAATTCTTTCTTTCGCCTCTTTTAGTCGAAAGGTATTTAAGGAAAAGAACAATTAATTTATAATTATTTAGTAAAATTAGTAATGTATACAGCTGTACAGACAATTTATTTATTTTACAGCTTATGTTCTAACAAACTACATACGAATTATAAATAAAAATTTATCAAAATCTCTATAAATCTTCCGTATTTTTATTCAATCATCCACCCACCTTCATACCGTATCAAACCTTTCTGCCGAACTCAAACGCACGCAGCAGTAGTAGTAGGAGTAGGAATAGAAATCCAAGGATAATGGAGGAAAGCTAGAGATCGAGAAGCCGTACGTAATCAAGCCACACTCGAGGAAATGGGCGTTGAGGATCGTATTGTCGTACCCAACCATTAGGTTAATCAGCGCGCATATAGCGCGTCACCTACATACGTGAGCATATACCTATACACGTTGAAAACGGCGCCTGTACAATGATCGGCACGATGCGCCGTAGGTGAGCGATTGCACGCGCGCACCACGATTACGGGTTCGAGTTAACTGGACGGTCGCCGGAAGTCGGCTAGGAGATTAGAGAAGGGAAGTGGATCTTTTTGAGGATGAATGAAAGAAAAAGATGATGATTTTTTTGTGAGGTGTCGTGACGTATTAGAGGATTAGGATTAGAGGTAATGAAGGATGGTCTGTTATTATAGTTGGAGTTTGTTAGAGATAAATGTTGGGGAACCGTATATAGGATTTCCGATCTGGAGTGAAAAAGAAATCTGTATCAATGAGAAGTGTTTTTTGTCATTGGGATGTATCTATACTATTTGAAAAAGTGGAATAATATAGTTTTGAAAAATACCGTTCTATTATTATTGTTATCAGAACTAATCAATGTAATATTACAATAATATACTGTTGAATTGTTATTTTATTATTTGTTTCTTTCCAAGTTACAGAACGCCATTAACATGTAAAATCAATGATGGTACTATTCTCGTATTTGATGTTCACATTATACGGTTTCTAGAATTTACTACGAAAGCCAACATTTTTATGACATTGCATCGTAAAAATAACGAATCAAATATAGACCAATTCAATCAAACTCAACTAAGCGTTATATACTCGGCAACCGCTTCTCATCGCATACCAAGGTGTTACTTAACAAATACACGCCCATAAATCCTAATTTTAAACAACCCAGGAATTCCGCTATTCCCGCGCTAAATCTACTCGACGAATATAAGATTCCAAGTCATGAAGAGAGCGCCGATTTCAATGTCCCGCGGAGGCAGCAGTTCGTTGCGACGGACAGACGAAATAAGCCGGGGCGACTGTACTCTCTCTCTCTCTCTCCCTCTCTCTCTTTCTCTCTTCGCCCGATAGAGCCGCGGGATAATGACCCGAGAAACGGCCAGCCCACGGAAATTAAGAGCTCCTATTAAACCCCGACGCGTTGGTATTTCTAGCGAATCTCAGACCGCGAAAACAAAGGGATTACCGAATTCGTCATATCCCTTATATCCCTCTCCTTGCAACGCATGAGCCGAACGAAGCGTTTTCTTCTTCTTCGTCGTCTTCTTCTTCTTTGGCCTATGGCCGCGACGATAATGCTGTCATTGCACGTCGCGCCGTCGTGCGGCGATAAAGCACGTGAGCGGCAGTTGAAGCTTTAGGCGCGCCTCTTTGGGTTCTCTTGCGCTTCGAAAGTTTTGAGAGGAGCTGGTTAGCAGAGAGCTGTGACGAGGGAGAGGAAGAAAGAGAAAGAGAGAGAGAGAAATAGGGAACGTACGGATGGGAGATTTCGTACATTTAGATTCGAGATGTCATTTATTTGGCATGAAGGTGAGCGCAGGAATTTCCGTGCGTTGGTTGGTTCTGGGTACTTTGCGCCTGTATGATGTTCGAGGGTATTTATCATATGATAGGTAGTTGGTGCAGAGTAATGATTGGTTATAATTCTTTATAAGGATGGTAAATAATGAGTGTTATGATGATAGAAGTTTAGCGAATAGATACACTGAGAAAAAAAATTCTTTGGATCAAAGCAAATTTCTTTAACTCAAAGAACTCGTGCCATTGCGGACAATCG
>JAYJLV010069745.1:0-15892 GCA_036873485.1 Torymus texanus
ACAACCGTAAACGCAGAGAAGTATATTATCAAGTGGGCGACTTAGTGCGTCGGCGTAATCATGTTTTATCTTCCGCTTGAGATCGATTCGCCGCGAAAAACCGCACCTAAGTTTGTAGGTCCCGCGGAAGTAATTAAAGTTTTATCGCCAGTCTTGTACTTAGTAAAAGATTTGCACATGAATCGAACTACTAAAGTTCATGTAAATGATCTTAAACGACTCGTGTCGCCGCACGAAACAGCTGTAGCTCACAGCGATAATGTTACTATTTCGGTCGGCCGCGTCGCTTGCAGGGGGCGCGGGTTTAGACGGGCAAAGCTTGCGCCACCAAACCCGCCTTCAAATCCACCGTCACGCTCACCACCGACAACGCCACCTCCGAGTCTGCCGCCAACATCCCCATCGCCAGGGAGGCGTCCCCCCCCTCCCCCCCCGCCGGCCCACATGCAACTCGCATGCGTCACCGGCCCACCGCCTGTGCCACTAGCCAGGGTGGAGGCCGTCGTGGCCCTGCCGACACACCAAGCTGGCAGCAGTAGGCCTGGCTGCTGGAATTGTGGCCGGTTTGGCCACAGCTGGGTCGGCTGCTCACTACCGAGGTTGCGCTTTTGCCGCATATGTGGCAGACTCGGCTGCACCATAGCCATCTGCCCGAATTGTTGCGAGGAGTGGGGCCGTCGCCGGCTACAAGAGCTGAAGGAGGAGAGGCTGAAGCTGGAGGAGCTGACGTAGCCGTAAGGCTGTCCAGTTGTTTTTTGTAATAGGCTATAAGAAACGACCTGGGTTTTTTGGGTGCGAAAGTACATAAAGTACAGCCTGAAATTGTCGTGTTTCATTTATTTGTCCTTGCATCATCCCGCCATATCCTATCTACTAAAGCTCAAGCTCGCGACCTCCAAAAGTAAATAGTTAGTAAAGTAAAATCACAACTTAAGCCTCCGTTGGAATTGGTACTCTAATCTAACACTAAAATTCATGAAGCTCGCGGCGATCGTAATTCTTTAATAATTTTTAATAGTATCCGCTTGAATCATGAAGACTGCCAGAGTACTGCTCTTGAGAGCTGTAGTAAAGGGAGCGGCCAGATGAGTCTTAAATATCGTATTATTATTTTTTTGAGTGAATGTATGATGTTGGAGCGTTGAGTGCATGTCGGTAGGCGAGCAAGTCAAAACTTTTGTTTTTTGTTGAATTGCGTTTCGTGGCCAGGTCGCGCTAGTTAGGATACACACCAATAGCGCATACACTCACACAGTTATTGCGAGCAGCCCAGTCCAGGAGGAAACTGATGCAGCCCAGAAAATACTCACACAGCCGTAGCTAGTACCGGCTAGCTTAGTTTAAGTAGCTAGGGGTGAAAGGGGTTTAACGGTGAAGGTGGACTACCGCCAACTTCAGTTAAGGGTGGGGGAGTTGTGACGTGGTGGTTCGTCACCGTCACTAGAAGCGCCGTTGCGCACATACGCGTGCCCTCCCCGCTCCCTTCAAAGCCCTTTCCCTCTGCCGTGGGCCGGTCCGCTCAAGCTGCAGCCAGCAGCCATCGAGACGGAATTCGTCCGCGCGTCGGCACGGTTGCCACTGCCGCCTACGGGAGAACCGGTGCGGTGTTTCCAATGTCACTGCTGCACTGGGCTCACCGCGAGTCGGAATAAGTGTAGCCTGCCGTAGGCGAGAGCAGCCGAGCCCCGACGTAAGTGTCCGATGTTATCGGCGTGCCTTGCCGATCGACTAGCGGCCGTCACTTGCTCTGCCGCGTGCGATCGAGTGACATCGAAGTGTTAAGTCTCCGTCGCGAGTGCGTATCGGTGTCCTCGTCTGTGTGAGAGAGTCAGTGTGTGCCGCTGCTATCAGGAACGGCTGCCCCGAACGTCCGTGGCCGTAGTCGCCGAAGCGGAGAGACGAGTGCAGCGAGAGACGAGAAGCAGACGAGAGAGAGATCGCGCCGACGAGTATCCTGGCCGCAGATATTGTAAGTCCCTGTTATTCTTCTTCCTTCCGCTGTAAAACTCGCGTGTATGTGCGCTCGCGTCCGCGACGTCGTCGTCGAAACCCTCGTACCCTGGTGACTGTAGCTAAAGCTACAATTAGTGTCCGCGACCCTTCGCGTTTGCCTTGTGAATCCGTATGTAGGTAAATGCGGGTAGCGGAAGCTACGATTAGAGGCTTGTACAGAGCAACTCGTGCTCTCTAGTATCTGCGCTAGTAATTTTTAAAGTGTATTTTTCCGGTCCGTTAGCGCGCGTACCTGGCGCCTTGTTCTGATGTATATTTGGCATTGATTTAATTTTTGTGTCAATAAACGCATTTTACAGTTGCTATACTATCATCAAATTCTGCGGGTGAAGTCATTGTATGAGAGTGAGCGTGAAAGTGCGTGTATGTGAGAAAGTTCCCCCTCGGTCACTTGGTGGAAAACTGTGGTCGAGCAGGTTTTCCCAATCGCGTTTGCCCTGATTCCCAGCATTCGTGATAATATATATATATATATACACTCATACACACACACGTTGTATATCTATACATGTAGCCATAAGAGGAACATATATTTTCACATTCTCATAGCAACCCAGGAGGTGCTGTCGTCATGTGAAAGATATGCATGTCGGGAGACCATGCGTGGTCTCATGGTTCCATAGAATAATTTTTCTCTCCGTGTAAGGCTTTGGAAATATTCCATAAATTTTGACTAATAACTTCAGTGTTGCTATTCATGGTTTTACAAATTTTGTTTATAATAGTTACTGATTTGTTGAGAACTAGCACATCTTCCTGTTGGTCGTTACTGAGTACATTCAAGTAATTATTTATTCTATCCAAATCATTGGCGTCTGGGTTTCCAAAAATGTACTTAATCGCCGTGCCGAGTCCATTTATCAGTCCTCTTTTCAATGTAGTGTTAGCTGGTGATATTTGTTGTAAGTTTTGGTGCGCTTCATCACAAAGCAATTCAGCTTGCTTTAGTAAATTTGATTCGAATTGGGATGATGATAAATCCGTGACTTTTAACTTCAATTGAGAGGACAGTGTGGTACAGCTAGCAAGGATACTATTATATGTATGTTTTAAAGCCATGATATTGATATGAAAGTGCAACTATTATTCTTCCAATTTCATGGTGATGGTCGTAGTGAGTGCTATTCTTGTCTATCTCGGTACTCTTCGGTACGGTCTTCATTTTCCTGTAAAAAGGAAGAAACCTTTCTTATCCGTTTTGCATCTTTTAGATTATAATTTCGGGGTTGCCCGTATATTGAGCAATCTAAGGAGGGACCTTGTTTCTCTACAAGGAGTTTCTGATATCGCGGGGGGTCTTATCGTGGTGCTGTTGGTGTATTTTAATAAAAATTTCTTTATCTTCTAATTTTTTATCCGAATCAACTGGTAAATTTTGCTTTTCGCCTTGTTTTCGATAGAGTTCCTCGTAAAACGGTAAAATTTCATTTTTCCGAAGTTCGTTATATCTTTCGATCGTATCTGCATCTGGGTCGATGACATGTTTATGAAAATCTTCGTATGGCCCGTATAAAAGTGTGAATGGCGCACAATTTGTTGTTGAGTGAAGGCTTTGATTGTAGATCAATATTACGGTAGTTATATGGTTTTTGTAGTCTCTCGTGGGTTTTGATCGAATAGTATACCTAATTTTTCTTTCAGAGTTGAATATAGTCGCTCGATGGGTCCGTTGGAGGTGTGACGGTTGATGATGGTTTGATGATACTCGACTTTGTGCAATCTGCAAAATTCCTTGAATACTGTAGAGTTGAACTCGCTTTCACTGTCTGTAGTGATTTTATTTGGGAAGTTGTGATGAGAAACAAAATGTCTTAATTAACTTATTAGCATTATTGCGTTGCCGTCGGGCAGATGGTACGCCTGCGCGTATTTCGAAAATATGTCGATGACCGTAAGAAACTTTTCCTTGCTATGGGTCCGTGCGTCTCTGTGATGTAAGGCCTTCTTTCATATTTATGTTCTAGGCAAATTTCACACTGATTGATGTAGTTTTGAATCATTCTCTCCATATCGGGCGTGTATAATTTCTTTTTGGAATATGCTGTTCCATTATGAGTCTTATTATAGTATCTTTCTAACTCTTTTAAGAAATTAGTTCGGTTGGTTACAGTAGTGCAGGTAATCGTTTTGACTAATTTTAGTTTTTCGTTAAATTGTTCTTACAATATTCTATTTCTAGTTCTTCGGTTTCAAAATAAATTCCATGCTGTTTATTCGGTTTGACATTTTCATTGAGAAATTTAAGAAAATGTGCTTCCACGTTATTTTTGTTTATTTTTATTGAATATTGAATTTTTAATTTATCTTTTGTTGTTTTTACTTGGTAATCGTTTCCCTTTCTGACTGGTATGCTACAAATAAAAGCATGTATACTTTTATCTGACACCGGTAGTGAGAATACTGGATTTTTTCGACTATATGAATCGTTGCGTCTTCTTCGTCCTCGGGCGTTTGAGTCAGCTCTTGAGTATTGAGGAGGATAATATCAGATGCTTGTGGAAACATAGAAAGAGCATCCTCTTCTTCTTCTTGATTGTTTATCTCGATATTGTTTAAAGCATCAGCTACTTTATCTCACATCCATTCTTGTATTTAATTTCATAATTGTACTATTCTAATTTCAGTCTCCAACGAATTAATCTAGTACTAGGTGTTTTCAAAGACCAGAGCCAAGTGAGAGGCTTATGGTCTTTTCCAATAATAAATTTTCTTCCATAAACAGAAGGTCGAAAATATTGACACGCTTCGACAATTCCTTACAGTTCTTTCTCTATAGAAGAGTAGTTCTCTTCTGCAGAGTTTAGAGTACTCGAAAAGTTGAATATCGGATGTTGTTCTTGGGATAAAACTGCTCCAATAGTTGCGTTTGATGCATCAGAAGTCACGCAGAATACTTTACCAAATCCGGATATCTTAATACAGGTGCATTAGTAATGAGTTCCTTAATTTTATTGAAAGCTTCAATAAATTTTTTATTTTTATAATTTACTCTTGCTCTTTTTGTGAGTGTGTCGGAGAGAGGTTTGGATATTTTTGCGTAGTTTCTGATAAATTTTCTGTTAAAGTCAGTAAGTCCTAAATATATTCTTTCTTCTGTTTGCGTTTTCGATATGGGGTACTTCAGTATTGCATTAATTTTATCCGGATTAGGCTTAATTCCTTCCAGGGTAATTATGTGCCCTAAAAACAGCACTTTCTTCCTCAAGAACTCGCTCTTATTTAGCTGTATTTTTACTTCATGTTCTCTGAGTTCGCCCAAAATCAGTTTTACGTGTTGAAGGTGTTCTTGAAGCGATTTTGAAAAGATTACGATGTCGTCCATATATACAAAACAGAAATTATGCAGATATTTCATTAGAATTTTGTCGATCAGACGTTGGAATGTTGTTGGTGCGTTTTTCAGACTAAATGGCATCCTAGTATACTCATAGTGGCCATTTTCGATGGTAAAAGCAGTCATTTCGATGGAATTTTTCTCAACTGGGATTTGGTGGAAGCTTTGAGCTAGATCTAGTATCGAAAAATATAAACATTTTCCTAGATTTTCCATAATTTCATCTATTCGAGGAAGCGGATAGTCCTCGACAGTTTTGTCATTCAGCTTTCTGTAGTCATTCATCATCTGCCATCTCTTTTTTCCACTTGCATCTTGCTTCCTCGGTACTATCCAGACGGGTGATGAATAAGGAGGATTGCTTGGTCGAACTATTCCGTCTCTTAACTTGATATTGAATTTCTACTTTCAAAACATAAGGATATCGAAAACTTTTTACGTAAATGAGATATTCGTCTTTTGTTTTAAGAAGGTGACTAACTGCTGTCGTTGCTGATAGTTTTTCTTCTTCGTTGTAAAAGCAGTCATTGTACTTGTGGCATAGTAGTGTAATCTTATACCCCTCGCTATTCAGATGGCTGGTTCTTATCAGAGTAGCCGACTCCTGGTGATGATTCATCTTCACGCCTTTGCTCTTGCCTGGGATATTCTTTAAATAATTAATCTTGAACTTACTCGTGCTGAATATTTGATTTTTATAATCGATATTCGCTTCCAAATTTTGAAGATCCTTATGTCCAACCAAGCAATCATAAGTCGAATGCTAAGGTGCGAGTGGAAATGTTATTGGCGTTTCATCGCCTAATTCTTGTAGAATGAGAAAAGTCAACGTGTGTGTTCCTTTAGTGACTTTATGTAGAGATGAGATTTCGAAATTGTGTGGAAAAATGTGATTTTGAAACAGTTTATATACTATGCTTGAATTCATAATTGAAGAAGATGCTTCAGAATCTATTAAAATTTTCAACAGCGGATTGAGCGTAATTATATGCAGCAATTCTGATGAATTACCGATGTTATTAAGATTTATTATTTCTCTTCCAGTGCATCGGGCTCCAACTGAAAATATTTAGTATTATCAATTTCAGCTGTTTCATCTATTAGGTTTTGAGGCTGTTCGTCTTGGCATTCGTATTCTTGTTCGATGAAATTTTGTTGAACTTCTTGATGATGAAGTTCTTTTGAGACAAAGTTTGGAGGTTCTGTACTTTTGAAAACGTTGTTGGTTCTAAGCGCAGAGTTATTTTGCACAGTATTTGGTCTATTAGTTTGATTACCACATGGTCAGCTGGTATTTCGTGTACTTATAGACATAGACGTTGGATGGTAATTTTGACGCTTTTCTCGATTATTATTGCTATTATTTTGTCTAAAACTGTTGCCAAAATTGTTGTTCCCGATATTGTTGTTTCCAAAATTTTTGTTTCTAAGATTATTGTTTCCAAAATTTTTGTTTCTAAGATTGTTGTTTCCAAAATTAGTCAATACAGGCATAAATGGAATTTGCGCTACAGCAGGTCGCTGTTGAAATAAACTTGCGGCTTTTGAAGTACTCGGTGCGTTAAATAAATTTGCTTACGGTTTATTTTCGCGTTGTCTCATATAATAAAGGAAACTAGCCTGTTGTTCGTGGTTATCGTGACTTCTACATTTATTTAGTCAAACTTCAATATCGTTTACTTCAAAATGTGTTAAGTATGAGTGGTAGGGTTGTTTTTTTCTGTTAATAAAAGTGTTTTTAGCGACGTTTTCATAAAATGAAATTTTCATGTTAACTAACTACCTATCTTCATTGTTTAACTGAATGTGTTCTTTTAATCTATTTGATCGTAACTTTATTTCATCTGCGTAATTTTTAAACGATTCATTCATCTTCTGGTAACATATACTGAGTTTATTAAATAGTAGTTCTTCCGAACTCGCGTCACTATATGTATTAATTACAATTCTTTTACATGCGTCCCAGTTTCCCGGGTTATTTACTACTATCAATTCTAATGCTTCACCGCGTAATTTCGACTTTATAAGTACGTACAGAGGATTCATTAACCATTGCATCTGCTGTATATAATATTTCAACAAATTACTTTACCTCCATTATTATTTTACCACCTTCATATGCTGGTATAGCTTCGCGCCAAATAGATAAGCACAGTTTAAATTGCTCTACTGTGATTTGAGCAGGTTGATCTTGACTTGGGTTCACCATTTTATAATTTATTCTTATTATTCTTTCGCGAAACGTTTAAGGTCAATCGTATGAAAGGTTGAAAGGTTGAAGGTAATTCCAAAGACTTACAGATCAAATATCTTTGATGATTTCTCGGTAAGTCACTGCCAAATCGGTGGATCTCGATGCTGACGTGTATATACTGCGACAATGGGCGAAAATCGCCGGCTGTCTTCTTGGTGATGATTCTCGTCTCGTAGTTGGAGAAGAATCTGAAGTTAGCAGCCTCGCAGTATCCTGTCCGCAGCGCCAGTTATGTTGAAGGGTAAATATGGATCAATTCCGATCCAAAGAGAATGAAGTGTAACACCACAAATCTACACATAGTTAAAAGAAAAGGCATTCTTTATTAAAAGTAGTCGTTACAGCTCGAAGGCCCGACAATGACTGAGTGCGACTTAATTATATCACTGCAGCCAAACTCCTTTCTTCCTCTTATCTCTTGATATTGAAACTGCAAGCTGGCACGGCTAGCAGCCGCACGTGGACGGTTAGCGCAAGGGGTGTCACATAACTCAGGCATGATATCTCCCGATAAATAAAATCGATTAGCGTATTTTACTAACAGTGATTCGTGGTCGGAAAATTGTTTCGGTGGAAAATGCTTGAGTCGTAAAAGTTATCCTAGTTTTGTCACCCTCTCCCTTCCAGTTAGGACAACGGAGCCTGACACGCAATGAATTTGCTGCGTCCGTAACTCATCTATTTTATGGCTCCGCCTATCTCCTTTAATTCGATTGTTTAAGTGGGTGGGTGCGGCATGTGCTTCCATCGTGACCAAACTGTTTTACTAATGTTTCTTTTTTTTTAGTGGAGTGTCTAACGCAACATACATACAATGTCCGCCGTTATATCACCTTCGGTAACGCGATATTCCTTCATTTTTTTTAAACAACGGAATGGCGGTTTTCCATGCTCGTAAACGCGTCAGTTTTTCTAGTTTGACTCGTAACCCCTCAATAAGGTGAGCTAGATGAAAGTCTTAACAAGCTAAATAGGCGCGTGATAACGCATAAGCTAATTTATTACTTCCCCATTTATTTATCTCCAGAATATCATTCAACGGTAACTTTTGGTTGCTTAAAATGCTACTGATTTTTTTAAAGCAATTGTTTTTAATCTTCGTCTTTTTTTATAATCTGTGACTATAGCTAATATTCATAAAAGTTCTTACTATATTACTTAGAAAAATTATTATTTTCTTTTTCTTATTAATTTGATAGTTTACTATCCGATTTACTGATTCTGATTGAATATCAAGGGACGCGACGCGGTCTGAAGGTAAATTAGAGTAACGAAGCCTGAGGACGTACCGTGCTACATATACACGGGAATAAGACTTCCTAACCTGCGAATTCTCGTTTATCCCTTTTCATTTATTCTATAATTGTTTTTTTTTCAATATACATTTATAAATATATTCGTATTTTCCCTAGTTTCCTATAACTCCATATTTCATGTTATATAACACGTTATATCGAAAGATATTCTGTGTTTTAATTTTGGCCTTCTCATTTTCGTTTTTCTTTGTTTACTTTTCATTGCTTTTCTCAGATAGTGAATTCAGCTAGTGACCACTAGATTTAGCTAGTGGCTACTAAATTATCTAGTAACTTCTACGTCCTGCTGTTACGTGGCGCATGTGCCACAAGCGACGGGATAATTCAAATATTCGAATATATATTAATAGTATATGGAGCTTTGGTAGCTCAATTTTTGTTCAATATTTTTCTTTGTGTATTGAATTTTTTTGCTTATATAGTTCTTGAACTATTGAACTATATTTTAAAAAGTTATATTACACATATATATAATAATAAAAAAACAAACAGAAATATACATCTGTTTATTGTCCGTTTATGTTTACAAACTAAATAAAAAATACTAAATTTATGTAAAATTGGATTAATACGGATATATAGTTCACGTAAATAACATCTAATAATAAAAAAATAATTTCACAAAATATTGATTATTATATTTTTTTTTTTAAAACCGATTTCTATTATTAGTATTTAATTTTTTTGTTACTTCAGCTCAACAATGTCTCCTTGTATAATCTAGAATAATATATTTTATTGAACTCCTTAGCAAATAGTGAGCTCAACACATTTGTGATCTAAGAATTATTCCATAATTATTATATTTAAGAAGCTAGATCCAATGAACTATGAGAATAAACATTATTTTAAACATCATTTCTGTTTAATTGTCCAAATACTTATAAAGCAAGAATAATAATCTTATAAGTAGATCAATAATAATACATTTAGTTGATCTTGCATAAAATTAATAGTTCTTGATCTTAATCATCTTCCTATTTATTGTTTCACAAATTGAAACCACCCCACACCATTCAATTTTTCTCATGTCGTAATGAGTTTTTTGTTTTCATACATTTTCATACACCCAATTACTGTAAAATATAAAATGCCCGTACAAAATTGTAATAAAATGTAAAATATTGAAATCATTATGTGGTTACATTTTTTCCACACATCTTTTTCAATTTTGCTATGAGAATTCCCCCAAATAGATTTGTCATAACATTTGAGAATGCCATAAATTAAATTGAGAGAGTACATGCTGTGAGTAAGGTGGTAAATAAGTTGAACAATACAAATATATAAATGTTACATATATTGTACGTCGCGCAAGAATACATTATACAAATTACAATATAAAATTACAAAGTTCTTTTAATTACACTCCCTTGCTTACATTAACATCGGTGTACTCGCTGATGTGAGTATTACCGTAATGGCGCATGTGTTTAAACTAACCTTCACTTGTGGTGAGTGTGTGGTTGAGTTGTGTATCACTCAATATTATTGATTGAGTTGCACCGTTCACAATAATATTTATTGTCGCGCTTCCAACCGTTGAACTATGTTGAGAAAGTCCGCACCCGATGAGCGAGAGGTGTAGTGATGAGTTGCGTCGGTTGATGTCGTCACACTGACGTGGCAAGCAACGGTGAGAAGAGCCGATGATAGAACGATGATGGTGAGTTGTGCTGGTGAGTGAGCAGGTGATGACTCCGGGCGGTGAACTACCAATGATCAGCAATTCCGTAGACCTTGTAGTTGAGTGAGTCCGACCGTTCTTGCAATACGCACTTTTCACTGAGTTTTACTATTGAAAACGAGAGAGGCCACACACGATGTTTCCTCGTGTCGAGTCTTTTGAAGAGAGAGAGTATGAAAAGGAAACGGGCGGTAGCTTCCTTCTTCTTCATGGTGAGAATACTGCATGAATCAAGTTCACTCTCATTTGAATAAACAAGAGTGAGAGAGACAACAATAGCGCTGCTACATTGTTAGTCAGTGTAGAGAGACAGATGATTTGAACTGAGCACTGATGAGTGCTGCCACACCGCGCGGGCACTAGTGAGTCTGTCGCGAGTCCAACCTAACGCGCGTAACCGCGGGAGATACAAATGTGCAAAACCATACTTTTACCCAAACACATACATCCAATCACTGTAAAACATGAAATACCCCTGGAAACTTGTAATAAAATCTAAAATTTTAAAATCATTATGTGGTTACAGTTTTTCGACACGTCTTTATAAATTTTTTTATGAGACTTCTCATACATATTTTATGAGATTTTTTCATACATCCTTAATTACTGTAAAACATAAAATGCCCCTATTAACATGTAATAAAATCTAAAATATGAAAATCATTATGTGATCTGCGATATTTTAAAGGACCCACAGTCTACACGCATCCAACCGATTCCAAGAAACGTTGAACATTTACAACTATTACATAGCTGTGATGATATCTGCAATAAATGCGTAGATGGGCATTGGCTTTGCTGTTATTATAATACTAATTCCATATTTATTTATAATTCTTTAAATAGAAAACATTTGCATGCTATAGTAACGAAGTATGCTTGAGATAACTATTTCCGTATTTTGATGATGTTCCTAAGTATTTTCAATTATTACCGAATTATTACGCGATTCTCCGGATCCCCTAAGCAAAGACTTATTTCGCGGAATTCATAAATGTTAACAATTATAATGTACTGTTAATAATAACTCTTAAAAGTTGTGAAATCAACAAGTCAAACTGCGGCAAGTTTCTCTCTATCCTCTCCCTTTCTCTCTCTCTCTCTCCCCCTCTCTCTCTCGGTGAATCCTTTGAACCAGAATTATAATCTAAAGTCTTTATAACAAAAGTTTTTAAATATACTTTTCAAAAAAGTATAAACAAAGGCAAGTTATATCATATTACCACCCTATATGATAATCCCTCCCCCTCTCTCTTGCTCTCTCTGATTCTCTCTCGTTTTCTCTCTCCCTCTTCCCCCTCTCTGTCTCTCTCTCTGTGAATGCTTTTATTTAGTATTATATTATTATTTATAAAGCCTTTGTAACAATAATTTATAAATATATTTTTTAAAGAAGTATAAACAAAGGCAAGTTAGAGTTATAACGGTATACTTAAGCAGGGGTAACCCTGGACAGCTCCGTTATTGAGAATCTCTATCAATAAATATATTTCAAAGTGCTATGCTACAATTCAATGCATATAATAGATATTCCAGTATTATAGACCTAAGGAGGTTGGAAAGTTACGGTTGATGTCATTAAATGATCTAATTCAACGATTAATACGTGACATTCGAACATCTATTATATATGAAAGAAAACATTAAAGATTAATTTACAAGTAGTTTAAGTTGAGCGCCAGCTGGGACGTTCCCAGCATTCTACGACTGATTACTTATGATTTGATAATAATCACAAAGTTTACGCAATGACCGGGCAGTTTCGATAGAACACGATGAGGGACGCAAATTCAAGCGCGAGATTGCGAGCGCTTATACTACAACAAAAATGCGCGTTACGGTAAGCGTTTCGGCAGGGCGCATTTACTAAGTTTCAACAGGATGTCTAAGCTTTAGAGGACGACTAGGTTTAGACGCGTACACGCGAGAGAGAGAGAGACGACGACGCGATTACAAGATGGCCGCAGCCTACGAACTTACCAGCGCTGGGCTGGTTGGTGTGCACGGGCCACGGGTCAATCGGCTGTCCTGACTTGCGGCGACTCGATGCTCCCTGGCGTTGGCCGACGATAACTGGCGGTAACTACTATCGCCGAGATTCCTTGAGTGCCGTCGTTGGTGTCTCTTGACGATGATTAACTTGGTGCGTATTTGGTGTGCCGTTGCTACTGTGCGTGACAACGGTTCACAATGAAGTATTGGTATCGGTCGCATCAACGGCGCGTGAATACTCGATCTCTGCTCGCGAGCGCCACTATCCGTTTGCGCCTATACCGGTGTTTGCTGTGAGGTGATTAGTGTGACAAGTGCGAGTCCAGTGCTTGGAGCTGAGTGCGAACCATGTTCTGACGACAAGGGGCGGGACTTCCAACGACGACCTTCACGACAACATAGAGCAACTTGGCTAACCACCAGGAGAGGTTAGGTCGACCTCCCCATGTAACTCTCTAGAGTACTTCTGTTTAGGTGAGATCAGTAGCCTTATATTGTTTTCCTCTTGCTCTGGTTTTTATGGTTGTTTCCACTGTTATTGCCGGACACAAGTAGGCGTGGGAGAGGCTGAATATCAACTACTCAACACTTCCAAGCGTAGCTGTCTACTCGCAGCTCATCTCTCCTATACATTTTCACATCTTCTTCAACAGGGGATGTCATCTGGCTCATCCAGCAGAGCAAGATAACCTTTACTCCTCTAGTTGATGCTCTATACAGTAATTACATTATCTTAACTTATTACAGGTGCTAGAGGCAGCAAAGCTGAGGAAATAGTGGCGTCGAGCCCCTTCTAGCCATGGATGGCCTGTCGCTGAGCTCCAATCCCACACTACTAAGTCTTTCCTTGATGCTTGCAAGCCTCTGACATATTCTCCATTGAGTAAGTGTATCCAACATTACTAATTATGTATTTACTTTTTTAGTTGCAACGCCACTCACCTTCTGACGCTTCAACATGTCAGAGGAAACTAGTATGTTCTAGCTGTGGCGCTATCCGGACTTCCTTCATCAGCAGGGGTTTCAGGATCTCGTCATCTTCAGCAGGAGCGGGCATTGATGTAGCACTGGGAGCTCGCAGTACTTCTTAACCAGAGTGCTATCTTGGTTAGATGGTTGTTTTTGTAAGTGTGTTCGTAAAGGTAGCATATAGGTTGCTTGAGCCATCTTCGACGAAACACCTATTTTCCTTTGTGTAGGCTTCCTTGCTCTGGGTATAGCCAGAGAGCAGCTTTCAGCAGCCAATGCTGGTAGTTGCTAATATTACTTTTGTGTAACTTGTAATGCTCACCGGTGAGCGTTACAAGTATATTACATTCCTATATGATAACGTTTCTTTTCCTTTATTTATAAAATATATTTCAATAAATATCGAATTTCAGAATTTTTACTATTGTCGCATTATTATTTTGAAATGCATTTTGCATAAAACTTCTCTAAAAAGGATTTAAATAAGAATCCAATTGAAATAACAGTTTTGATACACAAATAAATTGAACAAAAGAATGTTCTGAAATCAAAACCCTGTATTACTTAGAGAGATAACGTCTTCCTTCTTGTTGATAATCTCTTTATTTTGATTGATACACAGCATTTCGGAAATTAAACGTCTTTTAGAGTTGCACTCTCTGTCCAAAATTTTGGTATTATCCCAGTCAAACATGTGATTGTTGTTTCTGATGTGAAGTGCAACTACTGTGTCTTAATCCTCATATTTCATATGTTCTTTTATACGTTCTTTTAATTTCCTTTTAGTTTCTCCTATGTACGTCGCTGGGCATTGTTTACAATTGAACGAATATACTACATTAGTAGTTTCCCACTTCGATAACCTGTCTTTGCCTAATCTAATGACTGAATTTAAATTTTTACACATTGCGGGAATGGCTATTGCATTGTGTTTTTTCAATACTTGAGAGATTTTGTGAAAAATGTTCTTATTATATGGAATAGCAATAAATGTTTTACTATTTTGTATTGTATTGTTATCTATTTTTTTAAATTTTTGGTGGCGCAGTCGAGTTTTTATGCATGTGTTAATGAATTTTAGTGGATGGTTATTATTAATTAGCATGGATGTAGCTGTTTTTAAATTTTTTAATGGAATTTTTCTTTGCAAATAATATAGATCTATCAATAAGATTGCATATAATATTTCTTTTTTGTTGGAGTGGGTGATTTGAGTCAAAATGTAACAGTCTCCTGGAGCACGTTTTTTTCTGAAACTAGTTAATGATTATTTGGTTTTTATCTATTGTTAATGTGAGGTCCAGAAAGTTTATACTATTATCAAATTGTAGTTCGTATGTAAATTCTTATCAAAATTGCAAAATATAACAGTTCCGGAAGGATATCTACTCTTATCGTCAGACGTTACGTCTCTGTTTACAAACATATCATGTGAATTAGTTCTCAATAGATTAGATAAAAGGTTTACTTCTATAAATCAAAGCTGTAAAATCCCGTTTGAAGATTTAAGAGATTGTACAAAATTTCTTTTTGATAATATCTTCTTTGTTTTCAATAATATATACTACCAACAAATATTTGGAACTCCTATGGGATCTCCGATCGCTCCGCTTTTTGCGGATATGATTATGGATGATCTAGAAACCGAAAGTTTAGATATCTTAAAACACAAATTTAACTGCCATCCGTTATTTTATTACAGATATGTTGATGACACAATAATCTGCATCAGTAAAGAATAAATGGACAATGTCATGAATGTTATCAATAACTACAATAACGAATTAAAATTTACATACGAACTATAAGTTGATAATAGTATAAACTTTCTTGACCTCACACTAACAATAGATAAAAACCAAATAATCACTAACTGGTTTCAGAAAAAAACATGCTCCGGGAGACTATTACATTTTAATTCAAATCACACACTCCAACAAAAAAGAAATATTATATACAATCTTATTCATAGATCACTATACAAAAGATCCGAGTCGGTAGTGTGAGAGAGAGAGAGAGAGCGATAGTTAGTAGCCCGCGCAGTATATAGCGTGCATGTGACGTGGCGGGCATATGGCAGACAAGGCAACCGTCAGTTTTCGGAAAAAAATGGCGCGCAGTATGAGAGCGCATATGGTGCTGGCTGTGACAGCCTATAGTGAAAACGTGGGTAACGGCAGTACGCAGAGAAAATCTTCGTTCCGGTGCTTCTCTTGTGACGTCAATTGGTAAGTTTTTGAATTTATTAATTGCAACGAAGCAACTGTGCTTCGTTGCTATCGCGAGCTAGTCATCACGTTAGGTTAGATAACACTCGCGCGCGGGCG
>JAYJLV010069755.1:0-15892 GCA_036873485.1 Torymus texanus
CTTGATCTTTTCAAAATTAGAATGGCTGTAACTTTTTTGAGGACAGCGTTAGGGTCTAAAACTTAACAGAAGTCTACGGTATGGCATTACCTATACCCTCTGCAAGTTTGAAACAAATTGGGGTTCCGGAACCCTGACCCTCTCCTAGTTAGTGAACGTTAAATAAAATTAATGTATTGGATTTTCAAAATTTATAAAAGTATTTATGTATATACTTCTTTGTAGATGTTATTATTTTTATAATTTATGTAAGTTAATTCAAATAATTTTTTTTCTGAAAAACTGTCATGATTTTGAGTTACTTTGAGAAATTCTAATCGCATTAACTTCATTAATTTATTTACAGTAAATCTTTTCAAAATTATAGATAGTAAATTGTTTAATATAAAATTTAATTCTTTAAATTGCACAAGGTTAATTAAATTTTGTTCTTTTTAAATTTTAAAATCTTTATCAAATTTAATTCAATTGGTACAAAGACGAAATAAGAATAAATTATGTTAATACTTCGATATATAAAACGATATTCAAATCATATATTGATATGGGCAATCCTTTGATTAAGTAAGTGAACGAATATACCAAATCATGATGTTTAAAGTAATTTCTTTTTCTTAATTATCTATTTTTAATGTTCAGTTTATTTTAGAACTGTAACTCCTATTTATAGCCTAGGAAATTCTTTTTTTATTTATAGGAGATGAGAAACGAAAAGTTCTTAATTTACATATATATGCATAAGGGATTTTATTTACTGATCATGTTTTTTCTTATAGATACATATAATTAATCGTTCATTAAATAATTTTTTAATTTAATAAAATAACAAATTTCTACTTGTGTGGCGTAGAAAAAATGATTATAACAGATATTAGCACTACATTATGAAAACGAATGATATGAATACACATAGTTTAAACTTCACTTTAGTGATAAAAAATATTCCAGAATAATACAGCCAACAATTTGGAATTCCAGAAGATGCGAATTTCGCAAGTACATTAAACATTCTAAAACGTTGCATTATTAAAGTAATCAACATTAAAAATATTACCATTTCCATACTTTATTTCAAAATGAAAAACGATTTATTTTTCAATATCCATTACACAGTTATCACAGTATACCTGACCTAATTAAACCTTTAATAACATCCTACCATCACCTCCTAAACCCCATTCCATACTACCCCACAACTCTGCACTTAGAAAAAAAAGCAGGCACCGTATAACCATAAAAAACATCCCTAGAGTCTTCGTCTTCGATATATCCTTAGCTCGTAGGAATAAGTACATGAGTATATCGGTCCAGCGTGTATATAAATCATCGCGGGAAAACTGTCTTCGTTGCCACAGTCAGAGTCGCGCGCGTACGTATACACCTGAGCTTGACATTCGAGCCTTTTTAGACTCTTGGGCGTCTGCCCGTAGCCCCGAGCTAGTCAGATGAGCGCGCGCGTTCTCCGTATGTCCAAGAAGATTCTACGCGCGTGCTCGTCGAGAAACGCGCGCGCTTTTCCTGGTTTCATTGAAATTGAGCGAAATTAATGAGCCGCGCGCGCGAAGAGAGAAGTGGAGAGGGAAGAAGGAGAATGAAAAGGTTGGAGATTGGTAGTCTCTTGATTTTAAAGTAGAGAAATTTATTTTCTATTTTAAATCCAGCAGATATATATAAATAAATAAATCAATAAATTTGTATCGATAAATTACAAGTGTTTTCAGAATTGAATTTTTGTATCATATTTTGCAACATGTATGGGATATAGTTTAATATTTATTTTGTATATGGCCATGCAAAAATGATTAAAGAGCAGTAGCTGAACTTGAAAGTTATCGCCGATAAAATCTAATAGACATTTTACGAGATGGGGATTAATTTATATATATATACATAAAAAAAAACGAAAAAGTAATTTTAGAAAGCTACCATGTCATTCTAAATTCGTACGTAAATTCTTTTCACGACGAAACAAAAAAAAATGTTAACTTTTTGCACCGACTGACCCTGAAAACTCAAAAGTATATCCAATAAACTTATCGAACTTCTATCAAATTTCCCTATCAAAAAGCTCGTAAAATCAAGCTCCATCGGCGACCGGCAAATCACCATAAATTACACCTCGAACACAAACGACAACCAAAAATAGCAATCGGATTTCTAGGTGACCACACGCGAACGCAGCAATTCCCTCCCACTCAAATAATAACAGACTATATACCAATACATCGTCATGCCCAATCAACCGATCCGTATGCAATCACACTCGCTCTTCATCTTTTCAATAAACTTAAATAAAAAAAAAAAGTAAGAAGACGAAGCCGCCGCTCTTCTTCTCTCCGTCTCTCTAATTCTCTACCTCAACAGCATCGAAACGACGTGGAATCTCAGATCGACCAGTAGCGAAGGTTATATATCGTGCGCGCCATTCGCTCGCTCGCTCACGTTATATACCTTAGGTTACCTGCTTGCTTGCTTGCCTACTGCTCTCACGTCGTATAGCCATACCGCCGCTGCCGCCTCGTGCGAGAGCTTGCGGAGAAGGCGCGCGAGTGAGAAAGAAAGAGAGAGTGAGAGAGAGCTTAGTTGTTCGCCAACGTCCGAGGAGAGCGAGCACGCGCGCGCCGGAGTGAGCGAACGAGCGCGTGTGCGGTGTGTTCGATCCACCTAATTTCTTTTCTTTTTGTATGTAATCGGTTCCGATTTAACAGCCTCGATTTCTCGTTGTTATTGCTGCTACGTGAGAAACAGTGATTTTTTATTATCTGTATAGTAGTGGTACGCGATAAGTATACGCGTTCGCGCGTGACCGTACGTGTGATGTAGCAGTGAAAAGTTTCGTGTGGTGATAATAAAGAGTATATATACAAGTGAAGACATAGCGGTATTGTTTTACGTAATAATTACGTACAGTGGAAGAAGCAAAAAGATATATACACTTATATCTACTGTGGATCATTCATTGTGTTCGGTGGTATAGCAGGCCTCACAACGCCTATAAATATTAAAGCCTCACCTTCGCGGCTTTTGTAAAAATGCCAAAGAGCCAACGTCAGCGGCAGCAACGCGGCCTGCGCATCCCTGCGAGCACTGCACAATAAATCAAGAAGCGTAATAAATACGCTCTTACTTGCTTGCTTGCTTGCTCGAATCTTTCTTTCTCTCTCGCTCTCGTCTTTGCTCTTACATATATATATACACGTACGTACGAGTGAAGTGAGATTCGTAGTGGAGCGAATGCTATTGTAAGGAGGATAGGAAGAAATAGAGAGAAAGAGAAAGAGAGAAGAAGAAGAAGAAGAAGAGATGCCCGGCACGACAATTCGTAATCGAACATGCGTCTGAAAGCTGCCGCGCGTAGGGTTGCAGCAGCTGCGGCGGCTGAAAGACTCGACCCAGACAGGCTCGTCCCTTCTGGTAAGCTATGTTACCGCGCTGACGGTATAAAGCCGCAGTGTTCAATTAATTGCTGGGTCGTTTGGCGATTGTGTGAATATGTGGGTATTGGTTGGGAGATATTTTAAGGAAGAGCGGTGCGGTTTTAGTTGGTGGTAGAGAGAGGGGAAATTATTGTTTTTACATATAAAGTGATATTATTTGAGTACAAGGAAGGTTTTTAAAAAGAAATATTATAGATTTGAAGAACAATTTTATTTTCAAATTATCAAAAGTGTAGGATTTTAAGATGAGAAATTAGTCTTCTATTAGTTTAATTAAATTTTGTATCAATTTGGGATACAACAATATATCCTGTTAAAAAAATACAAATATCTCTATACTTCTCATCCAAAGCGTTAGAAAAATCTAAACTCGCCTACATTTCCATCCAGCAACTCTATTCTGCGCTGACGTTTCCAACAGCTTCGAGCGGCATTCAAACTTTTCCACCTTGTTTTCGAACTTTCCAAATTGCCTTGCGACTAACGGCCTCCACTGTACATCTTTCGGAATTCACCCTGAAATAGGATAGCGTTACACTTCGTTCGTTCATTTTTCATTTTCTTTTTTCCTCGTTGTTGCACCAACCACGTGCTTTAAAATCGATCTATATACGTAGGTACACACAAAGTACTTATATACGTACATCTTCACACGTTATATATAAGAACTACGCGATGACGCGATGTTTGTTTGCCGGCTATACGTGGTATATAAGTATTGAGATCGTTGGCGCGTACGGAATAAATGGACACGTGCGAAAACAAATGTTTGCGAGGGTTGTTTGACATGTGCCTATGTGTGTGTATGAGGTGATCTCAATCGTAAGTTTCGAGAGAGAGAAAGAGAGAGAGAGATAGAGTGCACTTACCGGATTGTGTTGACTTTGAGCCTGGTGATGTGCTTGGGAAATTGTTGGATGCTGGTTTTGAGCGCCTACATAGTTTGAGGTCGCACTTGACTCAAGTTTATATTTAAAATTTGTCGGTAGTGGTGGTTTTGGATTCGATGATATTGGGGTTGTGTAGGGTGAGTGACAATTATGTTTAATGAATTTTGGAAACAGTTTAAACTATACCAAGTTCTCTATTGTTAGTATGTAAAAAAACGTACGCATACCATTATTACAACGACATTATGCACATGTTTATTAATGCAACATTCTTATGACACACGAAAATTTAAGAAACATTTCAAACCACTCCAACTATTTCAAATATATATACATATACGAAAAAACCAAGCCGATAAATCGGACTTCACGTCGCTGGTAGACTACGACCGTTTGTTTTCATAAAATGTTTATAAAAATATCTTGTTAACTCGTGGTTAGTCCGAAAGTAACGTGTTTCTAATTTGAGAATGCAATGCCATTGCCAATAGCCGTGCTCAACTGTTCGGGCGCGTCGCGCTTGCATTCGACCTGCACGCGGATTCATAAACGAAACTTATATACTCATCGTACAAGAATTTTCCACTATATACACATAGCAAGGCCCTTGTACTATAGAAGTTCCTGAATACACTTTTCTCTCAGGGTAGTTCATTTTTCAGGGTTTCAGATAGAATCTAGTACAGTAGTAGGTTGTAAATATACTGCCTTTTTTTTTACCTTTCGACTTGTGATTTTCATATCAGTTGAGTTGATCGTTCGCCGCGCATGAGAAATGATGTTGCCGAAATTAAATTCTTTCTTCTTGCTTACCCTTTGGTAGTAAGTCAATTCGACATGTTTTGTATTTGACATTATAATGGTATATTGATTTTGAATTGTACTTATTCTTATTTTATCGATTTTCCTTTAATATATAAATATACAGCCTCACGTATCGTTGTGTTTTGTTAATGCTATTTCTATACACACACGAAAAGTTATGCGACAAGAGGAACCTTCCAACTTCCAAAATCAGACCAAAGTTCAATGCACTCGTGTAGCGGAAAACTTTAGTGCGCATTCAAAACCAATTGCCACATCAAACATCCTCCATTCATTTCGTTGTCAAACAACTTCATCCTTCCACATACACACATACCTACCTACTGCACCACGAAACAAACAAAAACCGCGAAAAAGACCATTCGAGTATAACTACTACAACTACAACTACTACACGAACTACTTACCCGTTGTAACACTGCATATATACATGTATATATATAGGCAAACGGTGCGCTAATTCCTCGGCATGCGAATTCGCGTGAGCCGAGCGCACTAAGGCACAGCTAATATCGCACCGCCCATAACTTCTAACCGTAACTGCGCCCTCGCTCAAGTCCACTCCCCCTATATACCCTCTATTAACCGTCCGGCTTTTTACCTTCATTCTCCATTCCACTCTTACTCTCGTGTCAATCTTGAAAATTGAGAGAAAGGCGTATAATAATAGCTCGCATTCTATATACAGAGAGTTCGAGATTTTAATTCAAGAGTTGTATAGTCGGTCATAAGGCGTTAATTATGATTGATGGAGTGTATACATGTTATATAATGTTTTGCTTTTGTATATAGCGTGTAATTGGGTATTATGTGGATTTGTTTTTTTATTAAAGGTCGATAGAGCGTGTAGTTTTTCGCGTGTAAGCGGGTCGTCGTGGTATATCGCAAGAGAAAAAAAAACAAAAGGATAGACTAATTTTTCCATCCCTCCTATCAGAGGTTATCTCTGATGGAACGGATTACTACTATCTCTGATGGAGAAGCTACAAAAGTACCTTGGGCTTTGTATTGTCCACGGGTAAAATATATTGGCGGATATCCTATTTCGAAAGTACGGTGCTGGCTTGTTATCGCGAAAATTTATATTAAGTTTAAAAGTGATATTAGTTCCGCTATATTCTATATTATATATACAGCAAAAGCATCTTTTTGCACATTTCTACATCTTTTTTGGCTTTGCACATACGCACATTGCTTATGACGACTAATCGGTTGAAGATCCGAAGGCCTAGAGAAGAAAATCTGTCGCGTTGCCACTTCACCGCTCACAGATACACGCGCGTTCCTCGCGTAAAATATATATTTAACCCAGGCGCGCACAATGGGCGCCTCAGTCTCGAGCGACCTTCCACCAAAATAAAAACACTGCGGAGGCCTCGCGCGAGGTCTTTGACAGCGTGCATCCCAAATGTGTGTATGTATAGGTGATGTCTGTCCCGCACGACGATGATGATGATGTCGTGCGATGTATGTTGATTAATTGCGGTGAAGAGAATATATAGATATGAGCATGTGGCGTTTGTTTACAAGCTGGTATATGAAGATGTTTGTTGATAATGCGACGATAGTAGAGTTTAGATTTTTGTAGGATAGAATGTGAAAGTAGTTTCCGGATTGGTTCCGCGAATAGCGCGGTTATGTAGTGCGGTATGTTTATCTAGAATAAACAGAAGATAATGGTTGAGATTTTGAAGTGATGTGGGAAAATGCAGTGGCTCGCAGTCTATGATGCAAGTGTTATAAATAAATGTTGCCGTGAATAAAATATTTTACGTGTTGATAGGTAATATTTGTAACGTATGGAAACATCTATTTTTTGAATGAAATGAGTTTTTCCATTATAGATCGAGATTAGACTTGTAACTTATGAGCTCTACTCAATGGCTGTTCGAAATATAGATTTCAGATTAGGTTACAAGAAATTTTCATTATAATATGCTCTTGACATATAATTTGGAAGTTAAAATGAAATATTCGTTGGATTTGAAGTATTAACTAGTAAATTAAAAATAAGTGTGTTTTAATTTAAAAAGAATGATTTAAAAGAAAATGTGTATTAAAATAATGACGGTAAACAAGTAATTGATACGAATGCTGATCATTTATTGTACAAGAATACAAAATTTCGATGTTTCTGCAAAACTATTCGATTCTCGGAACAATATTTTTGGCTGAGCGCAACGAAATTTAATTAAAATGGATTGTACTAAAAGATTGTTTACGCTGACTTGTAATCGCATCGATAAATATTCGAGTGCTACTTCCGTCACTATTGGCTCTTAGCTCCAATCTCCGGTATAGGCGGTAGTAAACGAAATCAGCTAGGATATTTATTTTTACCACGACTAGGTGCATAATTAAATTCGTCGCCACGTAGTGCAAACGTATAAATTTAATTTTTAAGGTCCGATATACTCCTGAGTATCCAAACGTATAAAAAGTTATCAATTATTAACTGTTTGTGAATGAAAAATATAATTGATAAATACTTTCGAAACTATCTATTTTGAATAGAATTTATTGCGCTGAGGTAACACTAGGCGGTTTTAAAAACTTAATGACATCTTTTATACTTTATGCAAAAAGTAATAGTACGCCGTAAATAATGTCGGTACTAAATGTTTTAGACCTGCGCATACGTTTGGATTACAACGGCATTCTCCGAATTTTACGATGTCAAAGTCAAACTAAATCATAAAGATACATAACAAATGGCTTCATTTACACAATTCTTATATATATATACACGTTATATACGCTTAAAAATAGAATACCGAATATTTATAATCTTCAGTTTTGCACTGTTGCATAAACGTAAATTGCTTCTTTTAAAAATTATCTGTACAATTCTAGGGTAAGCAATTATTATCTTTCATTTATTCAAATAAATAATAATTAAAAACATCAATAACTATATCTGGATTACATTTTTAATTAACCCATCGGCCCTCGCCACAACAACGAAACCATACCCAACACAGCGAACGAAAAAAACTCTCAATTCATCCTCGACGCCTCGGAAGCACACAATTCACTACAACGCTTGCAAGCTCAAGCTTACCAGGCTATCTATTCAAGCACAGGGCGCTGCCAGCTTGTAAGGAAGGGAAGACTAATTTCGCTTCGCGCTTCTACAAACTATATACATACCTATTCACACGATATACATACACAACAAACAACCCCTGCCTTATTCGCTTCCACATCACGCTAAGCAAATTTTACAAATCTAGCGATCTGTGTCGATGTATATATATTATACGTCTACAGTATATACACGCTCATAAGGTATAAAAATATATGCAAGAGCTACTGCACATATCATAAGCATGTGTATTACTGTGTAAGCGTGGCCTTAAACTTCGCTAGTTGATCTAGAAATGAATAAAGCCATGTCGTGATATTAGATCACTGCCATACGCGCGCTGGTATAAATGATGATTGAAAGGTGATGTGATGGTTGTGTGAGAGGGTATGTGTATGAGGAGGTCTATACATAGGTGAATATGTGCATCAGCCCTTTTATTATCCGGCACGAGTAGAGGGTGGGGATTTGAAACGCAAATTTTTTACGACCTTAGTCTGGGTAGAGAGAGAGAATGGGGTGAAAGGGTGGCAGTAAAGTTATGGATATGAATATTGTTTTTAATAGCAGGTATAATGGAAATCATGTAGCTTCAAGTCTGTGCTTTTTCATCTTAACAGCACTATGAAATATAGAGAGACCGAAGGATGTGTGAAAAATTTCATAGCTTTCTAAAAGTGTCAAGAAGTAAAAAAAAAATTCATCGAACAATCGAATCTCTCTCTTTATCTATCTTTTGTAACTTCACCGTTCATTCACGAACTGAAAATTTATCGTTTCCCAGCAATCTCAACCGAATTGTGTAAAACAGACGTGGATTACTTCACCGTGCGCACATACCTAATTAACGGTGCCTTCTCTCTCTCTCTCTCTCTCTCTTTCGAGCGCGTGCTCGTATAGTCACATGACCGATTCCTTGACATAAATCTCCTTAAATGCGTGCGCGTGTCACGACGAGAGAAATTCCGCAACCATGGCAGCATCTCGACCGATCGATTGCAATACATGTATACCTCCTATACGAATATAATGCGTTCGCCAAAAGCACGTGACGACGATGAATGCGTATATACTTTCACTTTTACAGGTCGCATTCATCTTATCCCCGTACCGCGTGATCACTATAGATCGTTCCCCTTTGGAGACAACGTTCACGCGTTGGCTATATTTACATACACATATATACCTACATACACTCCTTATATACCTTCTTTTCACGCGCTCGTGTGTGTATATATATATACTTGGATTCTGTACGCGCGACGTATAGGAATTTCCTGCTGGAATAATTGGAGCATTGGGCGCTACGATTAGTCATCGTACAGTTCTGGGCTTATTGCTTTATTTAGTGCCCAGTCATGATTTTATGATTAAGACGGTAAAACGCGTATAATGGGGTTGGATGTTGTAGATGCTGTGAGTGAGGGGTACGGAAAAGATCGATTTTTAGTGGGAATTGGCAGATTGGCAGTAGGAACTTGGAAATTGGAAGGGTGTAATGGACTGCTTGATGACTCTGTGGTAGATTTGACGGCTTGTGTTTTCTTGTTTGCGTGTGGTTCCGAATTGGCTAGACGATTGTATTACGACGACTGGTTTTTATGTCTATAATTTGGCTCTTTGAAAACGTGCAATTTAGTTTATTTCAGTGGTTATTGTGTGAACAAGTTTATGGTTCTAAACAGAAAGTAAATAGTCAGACTTTGAAAACGATATTTATTCTACGTGGATAAAAATTTTTTATTGATAAAAGTTTCCAGTTAAATATTGATGTACTAATATTTTTTTTTAGATTTAAAAAAACTATGCTTTACATATTACTACAAAAAATATCATTTCAAATTTTATTGTACTCTATATACAAATCAAAATATAAAATATACATTTTCAAATCTGAACAACAAAATAGCGAAAAAAAAAAATCTGCTATTTCACAAATGCTTCTTGAAGACACTTACACGTTACAAAATAACGAGGAAAAGAAAAACGAAATCTAGCGAGTATACATCCGCTCCGTGCTCACGCGTGCGTGCACTTCTCTCGCCCGCGCACACTACTGGTGTCCAATAGCAAAGAGAGCGAGTGAGAGAGATTAACGACGACAATGAATCCGCGCAGCGATATTTATCTATGTAGGTCTAGGCGAGGTCCTTAGACGTGTGCAGTTACAAACTTCGGGGGCTACCCGATACCTCGCGTACGTACGTATATCGCCAGGCTATTTTTGCCAGTATATATACTTACGTATGTGTGTGTAGACTATAGATACACGCGTGCATACCCAAATTTGTCCGACAGACGTACCCGATAAGAACATCGAAACAATTGGTGACAAATCATCCGCGAATCGTTGTTGGGAAATTTTGTGGTGGTTGATGAGATGTTATACATGTATATGTTATGTTTAATTTGTTTGTCGTGGTGATGTTACGAAATAAATTGTTTCGAATACGAGTTGCGACAATTTGCGGGTACACGTGGATGTATATGCGAGTGCGTCTGGCCGATTAGAGTTCGTGACTACTTGTTGGTCGACGATAATGAGAAATATTCGTGAAATTGGTTTTCCGTATGTATATACGTGTACAACTGTGGATGTGCGTGCATGAGGTGTAAAAGCGATGTTTGCATGTATTGTGGTACAGTACGTGACGGTTTGTACCGGTCAATGTATATAAATTGAGAGTGAGATATAAAGTAAGGATAAAATGTTTTGAATTCCATTGTTATATCTTTCGAGGTTTTGGAATTGTTGGCTGCACGTCAAACTTCACTAATCATCCTGGCGCCGGTGTTAATATTTTTACAAAGTTTAGTCTATAAATTTTATTATAAAAAAGAGAATTTTGTTTTTTTTTGCAGAAAATTTAATTCCGAAAATTATGCATTGAATTTATCACTTATAAATTAACAAATTTATTGAACTGAAGAGTTATAAGCTTCGGAGCATTAATTGATACAATATTTTAGGATTCTGGTTTTTTGGTATTTGTAAACACATTAATAAATGTCTTTAGTTTTTAGCTAAAAAAAATTTCCAACAACTTTTCGTATACGAAAAAAACGCTAGTTTTCTGATTTCTTTTTTATAACACATTAAACTAAGCATAGATCAATAACAAAAATAAAATTATTTAAAATAGATTAATTTTATTTACATACTCGAGAGGAATGTTCTTTCTTCGCGCATCACTGATTTCCTGCGAGCTCTTATTTATATCTCTTCAAAATGAATGTCAGCCTTTAAAATAACATACATAAAAATCGAAAGAATGTCTCGTGACGATTTTCCCAAAACATTTGTCTGACAGTATTTAGTTGCAGCGTCGGCTAGCCGTTACCACTCGTGACACATTTCACCGCCACGATATTCTTCCCCGTCACTCAAACCGCCATACGATTCTCTCTCTCTTTCTTTCCACTTACACGTCACCACCACCCAAACATACCACAACACGCGTATAATTTTCTCAATTCCAAAAAAAAAAAAATCATCCCGCTCATACATCACATACTACTATTATACAGACCCACACCCACAAAAAGTGAAAGGCATTAAACAATTACGCAAGACAAGGAAAAGCATCCAATCACCCTGCGTATACCACATACCCACATATATATCTTTCTCCCATCACTCGACTCACACAACAACCCATACACATTAATTTCGCAATTCCTTTATCACGTGCGCCGCATATATTCGAACTTCTATATACACACATTCTCTCTCTCTTTTCTGTTACAACCATCAGAGAACGGCGGCGGTGGCGACGACGACAGCAGCAGCAGCAGCAACAGCAGCAGCAACAGCGGCGCAACGACAACGATGCGGACCTCGAGTCGAGAGAGCATCGCGGGTCATACGCGCTTTTCTTTCTTCTTCGTCTTCATCTTCTTTTTCTTCCGGCTGTTGGACACGTCGCCGGCGCCGACACATCTTTAGTCCCGGACACGCTATCCTACAGCAACCGGGACAATGACTGTCTCGTATCAATATGAGGTTGCCAGCTCAACTAGTGGTGGGTTTACCCGGCTTCTGTTTATGTGGAGAGGGTCACTCTACAAACTCATCTACAGGGAGTTGCTATTGTTTCTTGCACTGTTCGGCAGTATATCAGCTGTTTATAGACATGTACTCAGCGAGGAACAGAAGAGATCGTTTGAGAAGATTGTCGTTTATTGTGATACCTTTATCAATTTGATACCGCTGAGCTTCGTGCTGGGATTTTACGTAGCTTATGTCGCTGGAAGGTGGTGGCAGCAGTACACGGCTATACCCTGGCCTGATAAGTAAGTAATTGTTTTTTTGGTAGGTTCTTATTAGAATTTTCTTTTTTAATATGTAGGAATTTTTTTGTAATATTGTTATAATTTTATCATAAGGTATGGTTTTGTTTGAATCAAACGGATGAAATTAATTAATGTATAGAAGGACAGTTAATGAGTTCATAGGGCTAATGTTCACGGAGTAAAAAATCAATAGTTAATTCTACTTTTTACGTAATTGGATTTAATTTAGTAATAACACGTTCATAATCACAACTAAAGAGGTAGACATAAAATTAAAAAAAGTAAAATCTTCTCTGAATAAAAATCAATCTAATTTTAATTATAAAATTATTTTTATTGATTTTCCGTATACATTATACACTCGCAATAGTAGCTTCTAGATAGAGGAAATCTTCTTATTATAGACCCAAATAGAAAATCCGTTTCATATAAAATGAATCTTCTACAAGTAAGAGAAATCCAGTTGACTGTAAATTTTAAAGTTTACAGAATAGTCAAATAGATTCCTCTTACTTATAGAAGATTCATTTTATATGAAAACGATTGTCTGCTTGTTCCAATAATATGAAGATTTCCTCTACCATTTAGAAGTTACTTTTGTGAGTATACATTATTATTTTTCACATTCATTATTCTTTACCTATATATCTATATATATTTTCATTCTACAAAGGGTAATGCACTCCGTCGCACTATACGTCACGGGTAAGGACGAGTACGCGCGTATGATACGACGAGCCCTGATGCGCTACCTCAACCTCTCGCTCATTCTCGTGTTACGCTCCATCAGCTCGGCCGTCAAGCGGCGTTTTCCAACCCTCGATCATGTCGTCGACTCCGGTAAGTGTATACGCGTTCATTTCTCACCTTATCTCTCCCTATAGTTTTAATTTCAAACGTTACGTACGTACTTACGTATGTTCGTTCGCGTGTGAGTAGGTTTCATGACCTCACTGGAGCTCGAGCTGTTCGTGTCGGTGCCAAGTCTTGAGTTCAATACCTACTGGATACCATGTACCTGGTTCATCAATTTGCTGAAGGAGGCAAGGGAGAACGGTCGATTATCCGACGCTCAGGGCTTGAAAATCATAATGGAGGTGAGCACAAAGCTATATAGAGCTATTTTATATATATATACGTATACCACCCTTCGTAGTCTAGTATAATTTCTATTTTAAAGTCTTTCCATTTTGTGAGATGGTCTAATTACTTTGGCCTACTGTTCGTTTCTGACCTCTATTATTATTGTTCCTGAATGATTGATATGAGGGATACATTGTTGTAAGGGAAATTGTCGATGAGATTTTTGGGAATTTTTGTAGGAGTTTAATGATTTTCGATCCAAGTGCGGAATGCTATGGAGCTACGATTGGGTCTCGATTCCTTTGGTCTACACGCAAGTTGTCACTCTAGCAACTTATAGCTTCTTTGGTGTGGCACTCGTAGGTCGGCAGTACATCGAAGGTGCCATCAAACCCTTCCAAATGAAGGTCGATATCTTCTTTCCAATCTTCACTGTACTGCAGTTCTTCTTCTTTATGGGTCTCCTCAAGGTCGGTATATATATTTCTCTCTCTCCCTCTCTCATCCGAAAATATACATTCCCAGTCATGCATCGTGCGTATAATATATGTATACTCACTCATCTTTCGTTCTCTGTACGAAAAAAAGGTCGCGGAGCAACTCATAAATCCATTCGGCGACGACGACGAGGACTTTGAGCTCAACTGGCTGATCGATCGTCATACCAAGGTATGCAAATATTTTCATCATAACGCATGAAAAATATGTTTGTATGGTACACATCAGATATGTATATAATTAAAATTTTCTGTAGGTCTCGTATCTCGGCGTGGACACGCTGATGAATCGTTGCCCACCTCTGGTTAAGGATATCTATTACGATTCGGAGAATTTAATATTGCCGTACACCGAAGCGGCTGCTTCCTACAAGCGCAAGACTTATCGTGGTAGCGTCGCCAACATGACGTGAGTGTAGTATAGTGACTCTCCGTGATTATTTTTGTATACAATATGTTGTAGGGGGAGATTTAGCGTATGATATAACGATGTTGGGTATGGGAGACGAGAATTCGACTAATGAGTTATTAATTGTGTTTTTTTATTTTCCTTGGTTTTTTATAGTGTACCCGAAGAAAAGCAAACGATGTTTTTACCTAATATAATGGAGGAAGAAGAGGATAATGTGTCGGCTACTCCGCGAAATTCCAGCGCAAGTCTAACTGTGCACACGGAGAGTCCACCAACTGGCAACAGACGGTAGGATTTCTTATAATTTTATAATTATCATGGATAAATTAAGCATACTTTCAATATAATTTTATAGACTATTCATCTATATTGTTAAATTTTTGTCATATTATTTAGATGTTTTCTATTAAATAAAATTACTTGAATTTGTTACAAACGCGTGTACATGTAAGGTAACTCGATGTGATTCCGTTTCATGATTCATGGGAAAGCATAATTATAGATATCTAAAAAATATAAAAAGTTTTGATAGTATATTATTTCAAAGTTTTTTACAAGAGAATTAATTCGAGAAGTGGTTGTAATACAGTTAGCCAGCTTTCTTATATATCACTTAACAAAGTTAATCTTATTTTTGAAGTGCCCAGAATTTGTTTTAATTAAATGATGAATTGTATTTTATCCAAGTTCATTTATTTTTGTCAACTTTCCTTTGAATAAAATGAATGAGATTCTTCGGATTAAATTTGCTGAATTAATTACACGTGTTCTTATATATTTTTTTTGTCGAAACATATGCTTTCAGAAACATAAAAAAAAAATTCTTTTAATACACGAGAATTACCTCGAGTTACACCTTAATTAAATTTTAAATATAGCTACATCGATAAAAATATTTTGTCCATCAAGGAGCGCTGCTCGTAAATCATGTCTGAAAAAATGCCATCGGCTCTACAAGAAGTACCATAGTCAAAGCTACGGGCAATACTACAGGCGATACTACGAGCGTTACTACACCCAACATTACAATGGTGTCGTAACGATGTCGCACTCCAGGGCTCGAAAGAGATCGTTGAAAAATATTCTGTATAACGACACGTAAGCTATATTGTAAAAATAAACGTAGACGATGGATTGGTGTGGTAATATCGCCTGTAGTATTTTTTATGTAGTTATCGCTATATTAACAATCTTAGGTGATGGGTATAATAATTAAGGTAGAAAAGCTGGGAGTAGGTAATACAATCGTTAATAAAAATAAAAAACCTCAACTGCATAATATAATCATTAATAATAACACAGGCACACAAAAAATAAAAAGTGGTCTGTCCCAGAAGACACATCATCATATCCTAATAAATTTAGATGCG
>JAYJLV010069766.1:0-43591 GCA_036873485.1 Torymus texanus
TATATATATACACTCTCGCGTACACTTGGGGCCGTTTTAATCGAGTCACTCTCCGTATAGCGCAGCGACGACGGCGGCTGCTACGGCCTATCGAATGAGCGATCGACGCTCTCGCTCTATACGTATATAATGCCGACATGCAGGAATTTGTGACTTGCTCGCCGATTCCCATCGCGTATGTTCTTTCTCCTCGCGGCCTCTTCTCTTTCTCTCTCTCTCTCTTGCGAGCACAGATAATCCGACACGGACAGCTTTTCAGCGCTCGTTCGCGCAGATACGTCGCCCACTCCCACTATCTTATACTGCAAGAGAAAGAGAGAGAGAGAGAGAGAGATATCTTTCAGCGTGAGGAAAGGTCGCGAACGTGCGCGTGAGAAGAGCGTTAAGCGGAAAATGAGCAGGGCGTCGTTCGCGAAACGAGTTTCGTTCGATGTGCGGTCAGAAAGTATACATATATACAAGAGACGACCCTGATGATGAACTCTTTGCGGTTACGTCATCCTCTACTCAACACCCAACTTACGAATCGTTCGCACTTTGTACGAAGAGATTGAAGGGGGCGAAGCAAAACGTACACCACAGTATTATATACACGTTGCTTTAATTCATGTAGGAGGTATACTCACCTCGCGTGTCTTTGTGCGTAACGAGGCGCCTCGCGTCTGCGAGCGCGCGAGAGAGCCGTTATGCCAAATTTGGTCAGACATTATTTGGTGGCCTTTAGCATACGCGTAAGTGCGACCGCAGACCTTCGTGCGAAAGCCAAGAGCGAGTAAGTACCTTTGGCCTTCGGAAGGCCGTACACTTTATATATACGTATATATATATACGTAGATTTCCAATAACCATGGCCTTGAGTATATATGCTTACGTGGAGTTAGTATATTATACAGACGCAGATGTCGCATGAACGCTCACTTGTTGTAATACGGGAGTAAGAGGAGGTGGTAGTGCGAATGCTATCGCGAAAATATAAGTGGTAAACAAACCGGTAATGGAATATTACACAAGTATGAGACGCGCGGTGGTGGCGGTAGCCAGTGCTGTGGTATATTTACTCACCCGCGATTTAGACGCGCGCGCGCGTTGAGGAACAACCGGGAAAAAAGAGATAGAAAGAAAGAGAGAGAGAGAGAGAAATTGCAAACGAAGGTAGCAATTGAACGGGTTTTGCGTGCGGCGCTCCACCATGGAATAATCGGCATCCTGCGTTTTTGCTACACACCGCCGTGTAGTAACCGTATCATTTCGTGATGATGATGATTCTCTTCGGTTAAGAGAGTAGATATAGTATAGCTATTGTATAAACAATTATGAAACAACAACGACGACGACGACGACCGACTGACTGATGGATTTATCACGGAGAGAGAGAGAGAGAGAGAGGGCGAGTAAGATGCAAGGCGAAAGGAGTGTGTAAAACGAGAAAGGCGCGAGTTGCAACGACGACGACGATCGCTGGCTTGTAATCGCGTTACGTTGAAATTAGGCTAACCCCGTATATGGCGAACGATCGTTCAACGAATACCCATACGTATGTATGTAAGTTTATACGTATTCGCGTGTGTGATGTGTATATATACGTATACTAACACGAGATCACGCGTGAATAACTGGGACAAGGCTTGGTTCACGGGCCCCGTAAGTATGAGTGTATGTGTATACAAGTAAGCATGGGGGTTCACGAGCGTACACGACAAAAGGTATTTTTATGTTCAAGGAAAACGCGTTCGATGACTCGTTGACTTCGGTATGTGTCTTGGTTATTTATACGTTGAAGAAAGCCGTATAGTGTAGTGTAGTAACAACACGAGACGAATATATTTATGCCAAAATTAGATATCTCTTTCACGTTCAGTGTAATTGTTTCGATCCGATTATGCACGCGCGTATACATGTATACGTAAGTCTGTGTTTACGGTTACGTAATGATGGCGCGGGAGAACGAGTGCGTCCTGCTTTCGTTTCACTGCGCGGCTGTGCAGTTGACAAATCTCGTTTGGGTTAATTGAGGTTTAATTCGCGGTTATTAGCGTCGCGACGATATATAATTGTAATTATCTTTATTTTCGGAAAAACGTTAAGTGCTGTCACGTGTGCGTTTACGTTGTAATGGATAATATGGGCCGGCTGATTGGTTTGTTCTTTTACTACTTATACGGTATCAGACGGCAACGATCGCAGAAGGTTTAATCCTCGATATATATTTTCGTTTTGTCGAGTATTAAATTTAATAATATTAAGGTATCTTTCCGACGTGAGAAATAAAACATTTGTCACTTGGATAAATGCATTTTGATTATAAGATCGAGCGTAGAAAGTTTTTGGAAGAAAGTTAAAATGTCATAAAACACTAAAAAAAAATCTTAAACCTTTGCCATGATCGTATTGATTTTTTTTTTCAACAATCGCTAATAGCCCGCCCCACGCTTATACACATACATATACACTTCCGAACGGTGAGATTCGGCTTATCGTTGTGTATATGTATGTACACTACCTCGAGTGACGTTCGCAGCTGCCGATGTATAGACATCAACCGCGTACACGTGATATCGGTGTGCGGTCGCGTCGATTAACCACGCGAGAGAGCAACGCCACGTTTTAATGGCTAGCCAGCGTTTTATCGCCCTCAAATTTACCATTACCCAGGTAATATATATATATATACACATATATATATATATATATATAGTTAAGTATACCGAAAATAACTCTATACACGCACGCTTACGACTTGAATTTAATTTATTCGGCTTTAAAGTCCTCGTAAATCATTGCTCCTCGATTTTCATCGACCCAAATTTCACAAATATGCATATAAATATACGAATAATTGGGATTTACGAGTATACTGAGCTAATTAAAACGTCGCCGCGTGCGTTTGTTTCGGACACTTTAAGGAAACCCATGCTATATTCAAACTTATACTACGTATATATAAATCAAAACTCCAGGCAATTATACAGACGTCACATAGCCGACGGAATTGAATATCACGGTTCCGGTCCATTTACCCAAATTATCAATCACCCATGTCACGATTAAACAAGAAAATGAAAAAAACGGAAAGAAAAATGCCCTCCCATCATAAGACAATTTCACCGCTCAACTCGACGTACCGTGAAATTTACTCCCCCAAAGGAGACGACGAGTCGAGCAAAAAAAGAACCTTACTTTTATATATATATATATATATATATATTTCCAGTCGTCGAAAGTCCCGACTTGCACCGTAGAGAGACTCTCTTCTACTCTTCTACTACAACTACTACTACTACTCGAGAGATGACAGCTGCTGCTGAGGCTGCCGCCTCCGCCTCGAAAATCGATGTTGGCGTCTAGAAACTTTAGCGCTCACCTCGACATCGCTACCCTTCCTACCGCTTACTACAGCAGCAGCACCAGCATCCCCGGACCGACTCCTATATATATATATACATATATACAGACAGTCTATCCGGGAGAATCGACTCTCTCGTGAGTTCAGAGGAGAAACCGAACGAGTCGCCGTCGTCGTCGTCGTCGTCGTCGTGGAGAGGCGATGTCTTCGCGGAAACGTCCGTCTCTCCTCGCCTACGCGAGAGATTTCCTCGATCGAACTTTCTCGCGGGCACGCGCGCGCGCTCGCGAGCATCGATCTTAGCCTCTTTGCACAGCAATAGATATACATATATACATACACGTGCGGTCAGCACGCGTGGTATAAGAAATTTTACTTGATAAATCGTATACATATACGTGAGATGCAGCTACTTTTCACATCGGTGTGTGTATATATATATATATATATATACACACACACACGCGTATGTGTGTTTTCAGTTAATATTAAAGTCCACGTGTGATGTTTTCATTCTTTCGGAACGCTCGTAAATTATGCACGCTGCACGCGGTGATATCTCCAGTATACGAGAACGTATAGTATATATATGTATACAGTACGCGCGGGTTCCTTGATATAACGTATGAGACGTGTTTGTAAGAGCGACGGGCAGCAGCAGCAGCAGCAGCAGTCTCGTATATATATTTAAGCGCTTAATGAAATGTAATAAGGCGCATTAAGAGTATATATGCAAAGCATCGCGCCAGGCTGCCAACGTGTGCTCGTAATTCTCGCTCTTTTTTCATACGGAATGCAAATATCGCGGAACCTGGACACACTTATAAATAGCTTTTATATATATATATATTCACGCATATATATACACTTTTATCCTTTCCTCTCGTTCTCTCTCAGGGAAAGTTACAAACACACGCATATACACACACGTGAGCCGCGAAATTGCTAAGCTCGCTGGCAAAGTGGGGCAATCGTCAAATATTTTACAAGCTAATTTCCCTCCTCCTTCTTCTCCTCCCTCGCAATGTCACCGCGTAATTCCATTCAATTCGAACCGCCGCCGTTGCCTCTGCGCTCCATGGATATCGCCTTTCTCACGGGGTCTTTTACTTCGTCACATCACAAAGCCGTTTCTGTGTGTTTTTTTTTTGGTTGTTGTTGTAGTAGGTACGACGAAGTCGCGTTTAAATCACTATCTCCCTCTTTGCTCTCTTCTCGTCATCGCATACATATCTTTCTATTCCGTCCCTGGCAAAAAAAAAGTAGAGTGAAAAAGTCATGAGACGTGCAGAGACACACACACACACAGAGAGTGACTCCGAAAAAAAGGGCAAAAGCGCGCGCGCGCGTACTCACAGGAGAAAATATGGAAATAGTTCTCGTGTGACACGCGGGGGGAAAGTTGCACGATTCTCTTTCTCTCTTCGGTGGTTGTGGGCGATTTACCTCTCTCTCTCTATCTCTTTCTTTCAGTACTGTATAATCGTAATAAGGAGGAGACAACGACGACTACGATGCGCGACACTCGATTAAAATTACCATTGCCAATGGCGATCTATACGAAACAATATCACGTTCCGTCATATAGACGAGGGGTGGAGCGCGCGATCGAGGAAATAAATTTCTCGCGTCCCGAAGCGAAAGTCCCTCGCGCTTTGTTGTATCTATATATACATATATATCTATATATATCGCTCACTCACGCGACCTTTTTCGCGTCCTCCGCGCGTCGCAAATGGTAGTCTCTATAGTCCTCCTCCTCTTTCTCTGTGTGTGACATTTCCGGCGAGAGACGCAGGACTGCTGATTTTTCTCACCCACCGCGAGCTGTAGCACACGCGACTCCCCTCAGGTTGAAATATCGGTACTTTCACTTTTTCGCGCGAAGGTAGGAGTTGTCTAGGTACTATACGGAACTCACGCGAACCTCGATAAAGACGTCTGCACGCTTGTTTCCTGCTCTCTCAACCAATCGATGTCAGCTATTCCTATAATACGCATAAGGCATCTTGTCATATGGTTTTAACTGTCACGTTAAAATTCCATTAATACACGTATATACGTATATATATATTAAAAGCTGAGTAATTTATGCGCAATGACCTTTCACGCCGAGCATAACGATCTGTCGCCGCATGTATATATACACGCGCGAGAATCATCTTTACGAGCAGTCGTAAATGCTTTCGCCCGGAAGCCTTTTCAGTATCTCCCTTGGTTTGGGCACTATGTACCCTCTCTCTCATCCTCGCACAACGTCTTGTGTAAATCACGTCTGCAATTGTTTTTCTGTGGCGACGGGTCATCGTATCTTGAAATAAAAGTCCAGATACCGCCGTCGTCGTCGTCATCATCATTATCATCATCATCATCCCGTTGCGCGCGTATCTTTTTACCTGTATACACCTCGATCGCCGAAAAAGCTGCACACAGCAATATAAGCGTACCCGACGACGACAGACTTATGCTCTGGCAATTTGGCCGTGACCGCTGATGCAGTCGAGTGTCGCTCGTAAACAGCATAGCTATATACTCTCGGGTTGTCTCGAAAAAATAATTGTCACTCTGAGCACGGATTTTCGCGGAAACCATTGCGACGACGGGGACTTTGCAACCTTGCGCCTGAGTGTATAACACACTGTACAGCGGCGTCTGCGGGTCAAGCGGAGTACGATGTAAGAAAACGTTGCCAGGATACTAGTTCCACGGGTTTCAGTATATATGCTCAACATGTACACACAACATCAGGACGTGTATGTATATATACATGGTGTGGACGTCATGTGTAGCGTTACGTAAGTCTACTCGCACACGGCCGTTTGCAATTTCATCTTTTACGCTCGTCAAACTATCTGTGTCAAAAGTCCGCGCGCGTAACGCGTACATATATATGTATACATATACACCTTGCTTATATATATACATATACATATACGAATATATACTCGTTGTTTTTCCTTCTTTATTAGCGACTGTACGATCACGACGTGTGTTACAAGTCGCCTCTAATTCATCATCGCGTTTGAATAACATTAGCATAATCGGCTACTGCGCTACCGCGAAAAAAATACCTCGGAAACGTACGTGAAAGCTGCATGTGCGCTTATATATATATATATATATATATATTCCGACAAGAGTAGAGAGAGAAAAAAAAAAGAAGTTATCTCTGTCACCAGCGACCTGCCGTATTGTGTATAAATTACGAGCTGTTGCTGCTGCTCGTTCGTACGGAAAATAGGAATAGAAAATCGCGAAACGTGTCGCGCGGGGAACACGGTATGCGGTTTAATGGTCCCAGGTGCGCAACACGCACGTAGGTAGACGTGCGCGCTATTTTCGCTTTAGTCGATCTATCACCATACGCTCTGTTATATACCTATGTGCCCACGGATTATACGACATACCGTGTGTGTGTGTGTGTGTGTGTGTGTCCGGTGATATTATTAGGTAGAACATATAAAGATGGATGGAACTACGTGTATATAGGGGAGAAAAAATTTTGAGATAGATTATATTGGGGAAAACTTTCGAGTGTAAAGTATAGAGAAAGAGATAAAGATAGAGAGTGAAAAGCGCAATGACGATGGAACAGGGTGGCGAGTATGTTATAGCACATAATATAACGTGGGTGGGATCACTTAAATAGGTGAAGGCAGCTCTCCGTGCGTGCACACAATGGTTAGAGAGTAAGAGAGAAAGAGAGAGAGATCTCGATGCAACAAGTGCTGGCCTACGCATATACTTTTACTTGCTCGAGTCATTGATATACAAATAAATTGCGACAATAGACCTGCGCGTGTTGAGATTTACGGTTATGTTGGTAACACACGCGCGCGTATGCACGATGGTGCGAGATCTCTCACCTTGAGTGTATGTATATATACAGAAAGGTGTGTATAAAAATGTAAAAAGGTAGGAGCAAGTGATTGAGTCTTTAATTTTGCTGAAATGTCCCGTTTTTATATGAGCTTTCCGCGCGTAGGAAATAAACAAAAAACAAGTTTACGCGTTGTGAATTATCACTGGCATTACCGAAATTTGCGGAAAAAAATTTGCATGAATTAATTAAAAAGCGAAATCACGCGTTAATGGGACACTTATTACTCACTCTTTCGTGTCATTACAACCAATGAACACGCACAATAATGATTCTTAACACCTATACAACATATTTCTTTCTGTCTCTTCCAGAGTGAAAGAGAAAAAGTCCAAAGAAACTTTATAATTGCTTTCGCATATATATATAACAACACATACCAAATAACATATCCCACATCGAACAATCCCCAAAACAACAATCGTGACACACGCGACACGATTATCAATTTATTTCCTGCGTGCGTATACAATATATAATTGAATGCAAAAAACATCCAAGCAGAATTATCACAACCGCTATACACGCTATGCAACGCAACCCTTTGTCATCGGCCTTTTGCCAAGTCACGATTGTATATATACGCGACAACGAAAGAGACCCGCAAAGCGAGTTATCAATGCGACGACCACTTGGTGAGTATACGTTAACCGATAAGTAGCGTTTTAAGTCCTCCTTACTCCGTCGTTGTCGTCGTCGAGGTTGGGATAAAGTGTATGCGAGTAAACGAGCGCGGGAAGTAAATCACTTATCTAGTAGAGGGTTGCGGCATGTGAAAAGAGTGAAAAGTAAATAGGTGCACGCTCTCGCGACCGTACGTGGAAAATGGTGAATGCATCAGGGAGAATTTCCGATGTATGTTGAGGAGACGGTTAATAGATCACTTTAATAGGCTAATAAAGAGCCTTGGGTATGCGGTAGAAGCTGACTATTTTGATGGCTTAGGATAGTTTTCACTTTAACCCGGAAACTATGAAAGTGTTTAACCCGAAAAAGAAAGAGCTCGATCATTAAAATGTATATGTATATGTACATTAGAGGTGATCAATTTTTTCTAAAACCGGTATATAATATAAGGTATATAATACATATATAGATGTATATATATGGTGTATATAAAGGCACGAAAAAGGAATGGATCTATAAAATTCATTTATGTCTCGGTCAATCAATGAATATATAAAAGATCCTAAAAATGCAAATTCTCTTGATGACCGTCGTCCATATATAAAAGCCTCTCTCTCATATCAAGCGCGTTATACAGCATCGCACATGTACATTGCGAAATATTCATTATTTTTCTTCCTCTCTCCCTCTCTCTCTTTCACACACGCACAATGGTACTCGCGGGACTATTTTCTCTACGCTCTGGCTTTTAGCACTGGGGATTATTAATACGATTATAAGCATATATATGCAACTCGAGAGCAAAAAATACAGGCGAATAAACGTGGACCATAATTTCTCTCTCCTTTTATTTTATATATATGTATATATACGCCCGTCGTCAACGTTGATTCACTTGGTATAACGACATACCTATATATACATATATATGTATGTATGCTATTCACTCGCAAAAGTATATATATAGACGACACGTCGCGACATAAAACGCTCTCATATATACAAAAGACAATCGCGAGACTATTACACGACGCTAATGCGAAATTATTTCGCAATCATCGTGCCCCGTTGCTGTCTCACATGCCGAAACCCTTACATATACAAATAGCCTTTATATATACAAACAGTGCGATAAAATTTCTCTAAAACAAATAGGACAGGCGTATATACTCTAGTACACCACTACTGCCGTTGTAGGATAAAATATCGAGAGCGCGCACGTATATACACACATGTGTACATTATATAGGTATATATATAGTACCGCACGGTCGGTCGCGGGAGAGCGATTGTGATTTGTCGAGCGAACGCGGCGGAAGGTTTGTTTAATCGTCAAATGTGATAAAGTGCGGCACGCACGCGTTTACGAGGCCATTAAAGTGCCGATATATATATACACACATACGTATATATGTATAGACGTATGCGCATATACACACACACACATACATACAGATACACAGAGTGAGAGCGAGATGTGGAGCGAACGAGCGTGAGCGAGTGAAGCATGGGAACCCGGTTAAGGGACGTGATTCAGCGCCGGGGATATATGAAGATCACGACATTGTAAATGAGGATGAGAAGAGGCGAAAGAGGAAGTCGCACCGAAGGGGAGAAAGATTACGATCGGCCGGCGGCTGTGTTGCTCTGTGGTGGCGGCAGTAGTATAGAGAGAGAGACCCGTGACTCGAGACCATAATACTTGACCCCTCGGATCAAACGCTCCTCTCTCCCTCTCTCTTACTTTTTTCTATACATCATGTATGAATTTATATTCGCACGTATACACTTCTAGTTTGTTCTAGTTCAACCAGTCACATACATATACACATAGAGAGTAGAATCGTCCACTCGATAAGCCATTAATTATACTTATCCTCTCTTCTCGACGTAGCAGCAGCAGGAGCAGCCGTACGCTCTCAGCTTAGCTACCCGATGAAACGCTAAAAATAGTAATTGTACATCAGATCTATCCGCGACGGGAATAATAGAGAGGCTAGCTAGCTAGCATAGTTCTCTGCTATATATGCGTGCACGAGCGATAGCATCGGGCGCGATCCTTTCTATAGGCGCGATTGCTCCGCGGGGACTGTGACGGGAGAGAGAGAGAAGACAGTTATGTGCATCGGTGCACCACAGCGCTTGTTCGACACGGGAAAAATATTTCGAACGTTTGTGTGTGTATGTATGTATGTATATATAGTATGTGAGTGACGCGTGCGAATAGTATATAGGTATATATCGTTTTGAAGTTTTGAATTGGAGATAGGACACGGAGGGTCGTAAAAATGACGATTGTGCGAAAGTCGATTTCTCATTTAGCACTGTGGTGTGGAAAATCTACAAGGATATATAAATGTTACTTGATTATATGTATATATAAATGTATTTAGATGTATTATAAGTATAATTAGGTTAAGTAGAATCGACTCGTTTTTTTTTGGGAGCCTCTGTTCTGTTTCTTTTTTTTCTGTCTTCTAAATTGAATTCTAAAAAATGAATGACCGCGCGTGATTGCTTAACTTTAATAATGGAACGGATAAACATAATCCAGCATCCCAATACATCATTATAGGCGTTAAAATATATTATAATGCAGTTGGATGCAATCGCGGTCACGGCTGAATATATATCCAAGACGAGCGCATCATTTTAATCATCGACGTGTATATACGCGAGCACACGCATTGACCGACATCCGAATAGGACTGAAAATACATTTTTTTTTCCATTACTTGAACCACAGAGCTGCCGCTCATCTCAATCCTCGACGTGTATGCAACACCGATCACTTAGAAGCGCGCTTGAATAATGAAAAAAACAAAGAAGACCTATTAATTTGACGTCTCGAAAAATCTTATCCGTCAATAATTCAATAACCCATCGCCGTCGCTTCTGAAAAGATATTCCAGCTGCAATATATATACATTTATATTATTATATATGCGGGCACCTTTATGGCTACTATATACGATGGCGTATAGAGTTAATGGGTCAGTTGGTCATTTATGTGCGTGTATACGAGAACGCGCGCACGTTGAGCACTTGTTATATAGACAAAGTGTGAGACGTAAAAATCGTCGGGATCTCATCCTGGTAGCCGGAATACCTCGCGGGCTGCTGACTGACTGCCTGACTGACTGACTGGTTGAAAGATCCCCTAGGGAGAAAGAGAGACGATGGACAAAAAGCGAGTGTCGACGGATGTATATATTCACGAGGCCTGAATTTCGATGAAAGTGTAGAATGTGTTTTTGCGAATAAAGTAATGAAATCTTAATGTTGTGTTTGTGTGCGTGGGACTATAATGTGTGAAAAAAAAAGAACGAAAGAGAGATCATTTCTCTTCATCATCTATACACTCAGCTAAGTTGGCTACTCGTCGCTCATTTGTCACGTCACCTTATCTCCTCGTCGTCGACTCTCTCACGCGGTTCGGGATTATCCTGCTTAGGATATAACATTATTCGCGTGGAAGAATTGCTAGAATGAAGACGCACTTTTTGTAAACGGTTATCCTCATTTCGGAACGTAATATTAACAAGATAAAAAAGGCCAAAACAAATTGATAGGTTTTGTATATGTGTATAAGAACTGAGATAAAGTCGTTCTCCGAAACAGATATTTAAGCAATAGATTTTTCCTCTTCAGATATGTATCTCGATCTGTCTTACAAAAAAAAACAAGAACCCCAACACCTTCTTTATTCTTATACCCCAAAACAAAACAAAAATACATCTAAAGTACACGCAATTATCCAAACGACAAACATATAACACACCACACAAAATAACCATCAACCAATTTCCCATCGTTTCCTTCAGCTATACCACCGCACATCTCCCGTGTAAATACACCTCGACGCGTTCGAATATAACCGAGCTCTATAGCAGCATTAAAGAATCCCACAGCTAGGGAAGAATTCCACGAACCACCATGTGGCAGTGGCATTCTCTCTCGCGCTCTCGCGCTTAAAACAACGAACTTCCTCGTTGTACTACGAGCTCGCGCGCGTACTTCTAAAGAATCCCCCTTTACACACCATACACTTCAAGTATATACCTTATACTATGCAACGACATACTATATATATATACAGCTACCGTGTCCACTCGTACGCGGGTGTTACTCATGCGCTTGTGTGCTCCTCTCCTCTCGCGCGAATGATTAATAACGGCGCTCGGAGAGAGAGAGAGAGAGAGAGAGAGAGAGAGAGAGAGAAGAACTCGTCGTCGTGCCATGAGAACGCGCGCAAAGTATATATATACACAGGACCTTCAACTCGGAAGCGCGGAACAGCGGTCCGCGAATCTCGCGGAATTAATGCCTCGGCCGTGTGCGACTTTCACCTCCAAGTGATACCCCCCTTTGTTGCACTAAGATACGCTAGTGCACGACGTGGAGGACGATGACTACGACGGTGAGATTCTCACGCACCCACTACTATACTACTACTAGAGGTTGGATTTTTCTTTTTCGCTTATAGCAGTAGTAGTAGCAACAGCAGCAGCAGTTTTTAGACTATGGGACTATACGTATACTTGCTATATGTGTATGTGTATGTATGCAAAACGTGCGAGGGCTCTGATTTACCGTTTCCGGCAAAAATTATTACCTGCTTTGTGTATACACACAGTACGAGCTGCGCGCGTCTGTCTGTCTGTCTACGTCTACGCTGGTAGACGTAATAAACACTTTTATTGTTGCTATACGAATACGTGTATGCGGAGAGTATATAGTGGTGGCTGAGCTCACGGGATCGCTCGGGAAAATAACCCATTTGGGGGGGAAAACACTTTGTAGGTAGACAGACGCGAGAGAGAATGAAATGAAATGAAATTTGTGTGTCGAAAGACCGCTTATAACGCGATATAAAAGCGCGTGGATTGGTGTAAATTTTATTCGAGTTAATAAAATGTTTTATTGGAGCCATGTATACGTGTGTAAGTATGTATAAAGGTACCGATGATATGTGTGTGTGTGTTTTTTTTTTATTTGGATTGTAGGTTTTTTTTTAATGTGCGCGTTCCACTTGCGTTTATAGGTTATAGAAATTTTCAGGCAAGAGCAAAACAATCTTAAAACGTCTTCGACATTTAACAAACATTATACTGCACCCATAGAGACATACCGAGCGTTTTATTGGCTTATGAATTTAATGCGTTTAATGCGATCGTGACATGCCGCTATTATATATGCCTATCGGGACACAGTAAAAGCTAAAATCAAATTCTTCTAAAGTGGTATATTATATGGCGATTCATTCAATGCTAAATTCGCTCTAAATATTTTACTGTCCTTTCGGAATTCTTTTAAATATAATCCAACGATTTGGAAAACAATATTCCAATTAACGTATAATAATGTATATAAGCAAAGTTTATAATAAATAAAAATTTTCATTGTTTTTAAAATTCATTATAATACCTATATGTAAATATTAATCAACCTAAGTTACAACCTAGTAAATCAAAAGAAAAACCATCGTCATATCTATATAATATATATCTAACGCGGAAGCTGACCGCTAAACGCACAACAATTTTCACCTGGCCATATAGAAGAGGAAACATCCCGGCGTCAAGTATATATATACACATATACATCACGCTTATACGCTCTTCTATATAGATGTATATATATACACACACAGCCGCAGGGTGAGCGTTCGCTTTTCAAGCTGTCAATAGAGCTAATTAGGTCTCGAAGAGAGAAACCGAGAAAAATAGCTAAGAGCGAGCAAGCGACGAGAGAAAGAGAAAAAGCGACAACCTTCCTAGAAGTGATTTCTAAGCTGTATACAGTATATATAGACACGAGAAGCGTCGCGTGTCCACTTCTGCTGCTGCAGTAACGCGCCTCTTCACATGATGCGTTTATATTGCGACAGAATCGGGACTCTCCACATTGCTATATGGCTTTCGCACAGATCGACATATAGACACTTTGCCATCCTACATACATACATAACCATCTACATATATACTGCTTGTACGAATGCATATAGATATGAAATGTAATTAATTTACTACGCTCGATCGGGCGTGGCTTTATGAAACACGAATCAAACAGACAAAAAGAAAATCCTCATGTACAGCATTCAGTTCCGGACAACACGTTCGCATTGTTCCATCATCGCAGATTACATCGGTATGATCGGTTTCCCGCAGTTATATACGTTAGCTATATCTAACTACTGTCTTGCAGTATAACGACACGTGCGTGTGCGGTTTACTTAAAACAAAGACGGTACTTGTCTCTTGAAAGCGCGTGCACGCATGTATCAGAGAAGCATAAATAAAACCAGCCGATGGATCTCTCACACACGCTGAGAGTTAGTTTCACCCCCAATAAGAGAGCTACGCGTATAGTATTAGTATGTGCAAGGAACACGCGGCTATTATGTCAATGAGCGTAAGTCAAGAGGCGGGGCACATCAGCTCTTCTCCACACGCGCTAACGAGCCGCGGCCGATTTAGCTCTCTCGATCGGTATAAGAGACAGAGCGAGGATGTGTATAAGTACATATCCGCCGATATTTTTATTATACCAGTCTATCTATGTGTATGTGTATATATAGAATCTCAACAGACGATCGTCATTATCATTATCATCGCGTAGTTCTTTGCTAGAATACACACAGCTTCTCTATATATTATATACTCTACTCACTCGCGTATGTGTGTGATGTTGATTTTCACCAAAACAGAAAGTCAATAGCAACGCTTTTTTTTCCGGAATCTCCCATGATCGTGTGGTGCTCTCTCGCCTCGTGGTAAAGAGGTCAACGAGTCGACACACGACGGTGTGGGTGCGCGCGCGCGCGCGATGAAAATCGTTTTCTATAGGCGATGCCCACGGCGTCTATGTTTGTATATAGATATATAGAAACGGGCGGAAAGTGTGTGTATATATACAAGAGTCCCCGTATAGTCGCTTTCGCAACCAATTCTACTGGTAATATACACCCACTATATATATGTGTGCATTGGTCTCTACTGCTGCGTGACCTTCTCTTTCTCGCGCGCGTACGTTTGCTTATAACAGGCATTCACATACATATATACATACAAACGCAAGCGGGAAGAGTAACTAACGGATAAGGCTTCGATACCGAATCCGTAGAGTCAAGTTCAGGGATAGCCGTTTGTCTATGTGTGTGTCTTCCTCATCTTTCTCTCGTGCTATAGAGAGCTTGTATACTTACTTGATGCTTCTTCTTCTTCTTCTTCACGTCCAACGTCACGCCTAACGTTTCTCTTAAGAGCTGTTGCTGCTGTTGGTAAGAGCAAAAGGAAGCGCTATGGTACGCGGATTTACTTTATCGGGAATCTCTTTCACGCGTGGCTGAGAAGATCAAATGGATATAGTTAAATTTCGCTACCCTCACCGCGAGTCGAGCTTTTTGTTTATCTACTCTTATATGCGTGTGTGTCTTCTTTTTTACTCGAGATAGAAGAAAAAGAGAGAGACAAAGGATCGTCTAGGCATAACTCACACAACGTCAGCGGTACATACAGAACGATCGTGTTTAGAAAAACACGCTGACGATGATGATTGTAACCGAGTGAGAAAACACGTGTGAGTGTGTGTGTATAATGTTGCGTGTTAAAAATCTGCAGCGTCATGAATTTTTGACTCTCGAAACATATAAAAAAACGTAACACGGTTAATATAAAATTTGTCGCATACCGGTTGTGACCCCGTGTATAACGCAGTAGATATACGCATTGCGACATTATAAACAATGTACATAACACGCGCAACCAGACGAGTTAAAAAAAAAAAAAGTAACACGCGAATCCACAGCAAGGAAACGGGCAAAGAGACTCACGAAGAGTGAAAATTAGTGCCAAGTAATCCTGTAAACGCGTCGTGTACACAAGCGCCGTCGAGATCTATATAGTAGCTGACGGCGGGCAAAACGCAGCGGTGCGCGGACTTATATTGGCAGGTTCGCGCGTTGTGCAGCGCTTTTTTAGCCGCAGAACCCACAGACATAACCGCAGAGCGAGCATCTCTCCCTCGACCGGTGTCCTCCTCTTCTCCCTTCTTTTACACCCGTCACGAGTATAAAACAATTCTTCGGGCGTAGCAGCAGCAGCAGCAGCAGCAGCAGTAAAAGTATATAAAGACGCGGTATGTTTTTCTCTTTCTTTCTACACCGGCAGTTATTGTGACATCGAATTACAAACGAGAGAGCGAACGAACCGCGCGATGATTCCATTTCTCTCTCTCTCTCTCAACGTTTCGCTCAATTTCATTCGAACAACGCGTTGACTCTTCTTACGCGGTATATATATAATACACGCGCTATATTACTACCGCAATGACGACACAAGACCGAGGCGCCTCCTCTATCCCATCATCCGGCGTGTATTATATACGCGCAATGTATATATATATTTTTTTTTCCTAATTGCGCAAGGGAACGGATGATGATGAGAGTGTATCGCGCGAATTTCTCTATTCCGTGCGTCGTCACATTAATTGCCCGTTCACGCGCTGTTTATAATTAACGCACGTCGGCCTGCTTTTTTTCCCCTTCGTCTTCAGGCAATGGGGATGTGAGGAAACGCGCGTGTGCGTATAATATACGCGTGCGTATATTATATACGATATTTTGAAATGGATTCGCGCGAAGATGAGGAATGGGATGTCAAGAGGTGTGTTGTAGTATGCTTTACGAAATAACGGATAAAGTTTCCTATATAATATGGAGTTTTTCTCTCTCTTTCGCGTTTATATATATAAGTGCGCAAAACTCGCGGCTCTTTTCGACCGTTTGTGTCAAAATTATATCTATACGCCCGTAAAGTTTTGACATAATATACTGTGGGAAGGAGGCTATACTCGGTGGTTTTCTCATGTGTATATATACTACCACGCAGTAAAAAGTAAAAAATACACCACACAAAAGTATATATACCTTCTAACACAAACTACTTGTTTCGCGCTACAATCAATTTTTTCCCATAGAACCTACACGACCTTTGATTCGAATTGGCACTATGATATCGAACATACGACACGCGGGACCACCGTATCTCTTGAAATAATAGATTCGGCAGGAATGAAATCGCCTTTCTATACATACACTCATAACGTATATGTATATATACGTACAACTTTCCCACCCACGATCTAACCTACGTCTGTTGCCCTGTTAGCCCGTATAATTGCCGTACACGCGATCAGCAAATCGCACAGGTGAGCGAATGAATGAATGCTTGCGGTATATATGTATATATAAACATCTACAAGCCAATATTCGAAAACGATATCTTTCAACCACCTCTGCGTCGATTGTTTAACGCTCTCGATTTCGTTATATGTCTGTCTATATCCTTCGCATACATCTAGAAATATATATACACTTATACCAGAGAGGTCGTATAAAGGCATAAGGTGCGCCTGGGTACTTTGTCATGACCGCAGCTCGACAAGCAGCTTCTCTGCGCTGCGAATTATTATCCTTCTAGTATACACAAAAAGCGTATACCGATGTACTATATATATAGCTGTATTATATATATATATATATATATATATATATAGTTTTACTTCGATGCCATTAACATCGATCTACGACAGCGCACGTGTCTATATAGACGCATACATACATATATACACACACACACACACACACACACACACACACACACACACACACACACACACATACTTCTTACTGCTCGTCGCAAGAACCGCGCGATTAATGCGTCACGAGTATATACCGCAAATAATTACTAACGTCGTAGCAGTAGTGCACGTATACATATGGCCCCATATATACAGCACGTGTATATATATATATATATATATATATATATACACACACACACGTTCGAACGTTATCGAGCGTTAATTGGCCTCGCCTCTTTTCTCCTATCTCTCAAAGGCTCAAGCGTGCAAGAGGGGCTCGTCGTCGTCGTCGTCGTGTCTCGACCCACATTTTCCCGGGGGGAATTTCATTTATTCTCGTGCACGCGCGTGCGGAAAGGTCGGGGTTACGGTTCCACACCCACTCTTCTTATACGTGTTCAATGCGTGAGTACCTTATACTCAGTTGCTCTTGGGATTTTTCGATTCGTCTTGCGTGCACTGCTGTTGCTATAGTGTGGTATGGATTTGTTTCTTTTTCTTCGTTCGTGTGTGTGTGTGTGTGTCTGGGGTAATGCACAGTTGGGAGTGAAGGAAGCGAATTAACATAATATTTTCAACGCCCGACAGCATGATTATGCATTCACGCCTTTCGAATCCATTTAAAGGTTTTTATGTCATTTTACGCCGATATATAAATTATCATTTTAAATTCCTTTTAGCACGTTTCTTTTTCCTCGATACGTGTATATATATATATATATATATATATATGCTGTGTGTTATTTCTCAGAGAAGGTATATATGTATAAGCTGCTTAGGGCAAATGGGTTTGTCATTTTTCAACGTGTTTTCTAGTTTCAAAGAGGGAACAAATTATGAATGCTGATTAGATTTTTCGGGAGCCACTATAAAAGATGGCTTTGATCTCGTTCCGTTCTGACTGTGTATATATTCTATATGGGATTTCGGATAAAATTTTGTTCTTCTTTATTGGATGCTATAAATAATTTTTTTAGATGATTTAATCTTCTTTAATCCTACGAGATATTCCTATTTAAGATGCCCGAGTTGTATAAGATTCATATTTATTTGAAATTTTTAAATATGTACGTTTCTATGCAAAGGCTATATCCAAAAAAAAGAAGTCTTAATTATGCATACATCAACAAATTCGATTAATGAAGAAAATAAAAGTTTCGAAAGTATCCAAGAATTAGTCGTCTCGATATAATAATTATGGTGTATATATAAAAAATGAGCAGTAATTATATAATATCGTTAAAATTTAGAACGGTGACCTACTCTGATTAATGAAAAATAGCCCAATTTCAATTTACGATGATTAATTAGACCTATATCTTTCCCTAATTATAAAAATAAAAGTCTTCTCCTCGTAAACACTAATTTCGTGATTTTCTGTAATAACGATTTCACACAGTATACAAATCGTGTGAATTTCTTCAAAGCTACACCTTTACAATAAAAAAAATGAAACTTTTTCATTCTAAAATGTACAATAATATTGAAATCCGATCCTAACCGCTGATCAACCATATATAACCCAATGACTATAGAAATATATTAATTTCTATCTCCAATCCATCTTACAATATAGAAAAAAAAATCAAAGCTATTAATATCCACCTAACAAGCCTTTATTTCCTTCTTACACAGCGACTTGCACGTTCCACACGAGAGCGTGTAAATAAACTTTTCAAATTACCCAAAGTAAATTATTAAGCATTAGCGCGCACGCGCGGGCTTCGTGTATATACCCCGATCGGTGCAATAAAAATAACAATGAAATTTATGTACCGCTTGTTTGCTAATTACGCAAAAGCCTCTCTCACTCACTCTCTCATGCCATTGCACGCTCGTAAGAAGAAGAAGAAGAAGAAGCAGCGCGATTTGATATTGTTCGCTCGCTCGTGCATGAGGCGCATAATGGGAGAAGAGCATCGCAGCATAAACGTGCGCAGACCTCAACGTATATATATATATACATATATATACATATATATATAAGCGCACGCTCGTTAGTTATGTTTGTTTGCTAGATGCACACGGAGAGTCGTTACGGCAGCAGTGCAGTTCGCTCACTCGCTCGCTCGCTCCGCAAGTTGCTATTATTTACGAGCGCATCATTTGTCACTCGCTCGACTATAGGCGTTGCTAATCAAAACTCTCGACTCCTCTCTGGCGCTCTGTGCACGCGCGCGAATAAACTCGTTCGATGATTAGACTTAGAATATAGTATATATCTATAATTCGTGCAGCAGTAAAGTGGAGCTTGAATTATAGAAATTACTAGATACGCGAAGAGCACCATGCATATAAAAAGTTCACGCTTGCTTATATATATATACTCGCTGTATATAATTTCGCGCGCGAAAACATCCCGAGGATTTATAAATACTCAACGCGTAAGCTTCGAGATATCCGTATATATACATATATATTTATGTAGTATATTCGAGTGCGAGTACATACAGCAAAGAGTTTGTCAGACGCGCCACGCGCACGCGCGTGCATTGGTAAAATTTGAAATATTCGTCTACTTAGCAAATTTATATCAGCCGTTTATCATTCTGGCAGTACTAATCCACGCGTATGAAAGTTTATTCCAAGATTGAGAAAAAATCGGCGAGTAGTGCGTGTATATGGGTTAAACGGAAACGCGGTCGTAAGTGTAGAATCAATCGGGTATATATACGGAGTCAGGCGTTAATTAAAAGGCTGATATTGACGGCGTGCATTCATATATATAGGTATACCTGTAAGATTGAACAAAATCGATAATTAGCGGCATTAATTTTACACGCCACGCGCGAAAACTAACCAACGTGTATATACTTAGGTACTATCGCACGCGCCTTTTCGTTGGTCTAGTTACTCGTGGCTGATTAAAAAAAAAAGTTTCTCTTTCCCGTCTATTATAGATCGCGTACGCTCGCACGTTCGCTTTCCGAGAGACCCTATTATACATCTACATGCGCACGCCCGCGCAACAAACAACGCCCGTGTGCGCGTTTATATATTCAAAGCAGCCGAGCTTGGGAAGATATATAAGAATCTATACAATAATACTTTCCTTCTCCCTCAACAGCACCCTTCACTTCTTCTCTGATCGAATGAAGGAATTTGCTCGAGTCACGGCGAATTTCACGCGCTTACTTACCCATATATATATATATGTATAATAAGGTCGAACTATATATATATATATATATATACCACGTTGTCCACGCGCGTCTCTGCGCTCTCGTCCATTGTCAATTATATTCGCGCGCGCACACGCGGGCGAAATCATGCGTGTATAATGAAACCCCGTGTCCTCGCTCGGACAGCGTATTGTGTGAACGCTGTATATATATATACTCTCTCGTTCGCCAAAATCAAAGCTCATGTTTTTAATTAGACTTTCACTTACCTTCTAACAGTGTATATATGTACAAATAGTGTTTTTTGCTCATCCCCCATTGAAAAAAAAACACTATACGCGGGCGCGCACATGCGACAAGAACCTACCGACGATGAAAGTATTGGCTCGCGGAGAGGCGCGTGTCGATAGAACCGGATAAGCATGCGCCGTATAGTATATATAATATACCTGTATATATATACCTATGGTACGGGAAATTCGAGACTCATTGAGTATAAGAGCGCAGGGTGCAAGCGTGTGTGTTATATATAGTGAAAGTGCTTATATACCTATATACACAGGTCCGATTTTGCAGAACGATAACAACGTAGTCGCCGCCGACGCAGATGACACTTATATGTTTATTATATGATATATGGGAGGACACATAGCCGGACGTATCTTGGATGCCACTCGTTTACGTGTGCTTCTTTAGCGCGTTCCGATATTCCAATTACAGGCAGAGCTGCGCTCGTATATAATATAAGACGCGCACATACCATACAACGAAGGTATGGAGCGACCTTAGAGCTGTCTCACAGAGGCAGAATTACGAGCGTAGATGGATTTGCATTCGCCGAAATATTCAAAGGAGCTGATAATAATCACGGCGCCGCGTCAGTCGCCTTCTGCCTACTCTTTTCATTAAGGCACAAGGTTGACTCGTCGTCGTTGTCTTTCAATATGCATTTTCAATTAGAAACCACAAGCGTACGCAGGTGTATGTGTATGTATGTATGTATGCGTGTGCAAGTCGCGCAATATTCCTTTGCGGATGAAGAAGGAGTAGAGAGAGAGAGAGGAAGAAAGAGAAAGATGAATCCGGAGGGCGTGTTACCAATTAACTCGTCGTTTAGCTCGCGTCCTTTGTCTCTGCACCGAGTCCCATTATACCGAGCGGCGGAGGTTAGCTAAGATTATTGTATAGTTGTATAGTGGCGGCGGCTGCTCGACGCAACGAGAGAGTGAGAGTGAATGAGAGGGAATATTCCTCCGCTATATATATATATATATATATATATATATATATGTACGTACCTATCTATTTGCATTCCCCTGGTTTTTGCGTGAATTCTTATAAGCAATGTAATAGAGTGCGACATAAGTGATATTTCGTATGTCGAGAGGTTTGTTTGTTTTATGGATGTAGTTTTGTGAATTTCGAAGACGATAAATAACTAATCTCTATAGTATATATTTATATATAAGCAAGGAATCGATATATACACATATCGGGGAATAAATAACGTTACGACGACTATCTACGGGGATTATGCTAATAATACAAGCATTCCGAGTCTATCAAGAGATAATAGATCTATATTTGTCCGGAAAATTATAATTTTCAGCGCTACTCTCGCGCTCGCGAGCGCACGCGCTGTACCTATATAACTTTCTAAAGTTACTTTATTGATTCCTCGTCGAGTGGCATTGCGAATAATTTAATTTATCGGAGATAAAGACTGACTTATTTCACGCGGCACGACGTAATAAAAGAAATAATCTTGATTTTAATGTGAAACGAAACCGTATAGAAAACCCTCTAGGCTATATAGATCCGATGTATAAATGCTCGAGGGGAAAGCAAACATGTGATTAAAATATCAGTTTAATTAAAATTACGTTATATGATCACGCGCTTATACACCACCATCGCTATAAGTGTATTTACAAATGTTCTTAGTAATGGCAGCCACTTAATAAATTCACACGAGTGTATATGTGTGTGTGTGTGTGTGTGTGTGTGTATATATATATATATATATATATATATACACGCACGCGCACGCAACCACGCGTTTATAATACGCGAAAAATGATATTTTATCGCGAAAAGTTATTACAGTATATTAATTGAAACACCTTGAGCTTGTATGTGTATGTATATATGTACCTACAACGAAGCATAACGCCCCATGTACCCATAATCTTAAATTTTCTCTCCAGACATCCATATATGCACATATAATATATATAACCACCAAAAAAAAAAAAGAATCTTCCTTTGAGTTTTTTCAAAAGATGTACATATATACGCAACGAATCTTCGTACACCAAGCAGCGACAGCATTTTGGATGAGACAGACAGACTAAGGGATGAAAGATAAAACGAACGCGAACGCACGACTCTTGGCGCTTCGGGATTTCGGGTATAATCCCTAAAGGCACGTGCGTTCTCGCAAAAGCAAGGAGAGACGGATGGGAAATGCGAATCGCGTATACAAGAGAGAATATAGCGGTAGACCGTGCCAGAGAGACTTTTCCCCATTTCTTTTTTTTCTTTTTTTTTTTTAAGGTGTTGCGTTTGTATATACGTATTATGCTGTCCGGGTGTGAATATGGATGAGCGACGGTATATTATGATGGAATGGGCTGTGATATCTTTGATAAAAGACATGACAAAAAAGAAAAAGACGAAGAAAAAGTTATTGCATTAATGAATCTCTTAGGATTCATAAACAAGATTAGCGCAGCGACGCGGGCGGTATAAAAACGGGAACAATTAAAAATTCTGAGATCGTGACTCCCTTGTATAAAAAGCCCGCAGGTTACAAAGTACATATATATGTGCGCATGAAGCACACTGACGCGTCACGATATTGTTTATGCCAAAAGCATGTACCCCCGCTCGTTGCGAAACAATCCGCATTGTTTTTCATCCCATAACGTAGTTCTTATACCAGTCTTTTTTTTTCTCTCCACCGTCTGCAACTCATCTTTCTCTCTCTCTCTCTCCGAACATTACGTGATGTGCATGATGATGCCGCACACTATACAGCTAATACAAATCGTCCGCGTGCTTAGATATAAACTCGTGTCGTTCGTGTCTCACGGCTCATCTCTCTCTCTCTCTTGTATATATTCACTCTCTTCACTCGCGTGAGGTTGATATCAGGGTTCCGGAAGCTCAGTGCACTTCACCCGTGGATTAATAATCATCGCCATTAGCGCATCTACGATTCCTATCGGCCTGCGCTTGCGACGAGCAAAGGTCGCGCAAATGTTTTATATATATATATATATATATATATATATATATATATATCCAGTCATGCATCGGCGACTTTGACTAATCGTCGTCGAGGTTCGCGTGGAGCGAGAGAAACTCAAAACTCGTGCCGTTTCACACGCTGCTGCTGTTGCTGCTGCTGTTGCTGCTGCTGCTTCAGCAAGCCACACCGTAATGTCGTTTAAGCTATCTCTCCCTCTCTTATACTTCTACCTGCCGTGGGTAAGAGATTATTCACCGCGGAAGTCTCAATCGCGTGGCAGCAGCGGCAGCGGCAGCGGCGGCGTTTATTTGCAAAAAGCAATCTCTCTGTCTTAACTCTCAGTGGAAATTCGCGGTGGCAGTTGGCTGTAGCAGTAGTAACAGCAGCAGTAGTGCGCGTCGCTATACCAATTTGTCGAGAACACTCGGATCTACGCGCAGTTAAACTCTCGGCTAGTATAGTAGCTTAGCTAGGCAAATGAACGAGCTGTAGTAGTATAGTAGTAGTAGTAGTAGTAGCCAAAGCCAAGGTTACCCACAATTACGCTCACGCAATGGCAGTACGTGTCTGCCGTGCATACACGCGTGTATATGTGTAGTATAGATAGACATGAGGGAGCTATAAGTATACGGAGGAGAGTACTACATGCGTATATATATATACACGTATATACACGTGGAAGAGAGAAAGTGACAAACTGACGGACGGCCATATGAGCGACCTCGCACACACACATAAGCGCTTTTATCTGAACGCGGACATCGCGCGTGCGACGTGACGAGGGTGAGACAGCCGCGTGCGCTCTCGATTGAATTTCGCACTGCGCGCGGATAAATATTTGCAATGATAAACTGTGTGTATATATATATATATATATATATATGCGTATATATACACCCATAGAGTATGTTATTTGCTCGATTTGAAAGGCTTGCGTATATAGAAAGTGTTGATTATAACTTTCATCGTCGCATCCTTGCGCGAAAATCGGTGTCATTGCGTGTGACATTGCTGAACGTTTATCGTCTACTTCTTAAAAGAAGATCATACCTACGAGTTATTATATACACACACGTACGCGATTTTACGTTCTCAGCGTCTATATAGAATATAATAGATATACAGACAAAAGGTAAGGTAGACGACCGCGCGTGACATTAAAAGGATCAACTCGCGACCTTGACGTCGCGTCGCGAAATAATCCAGAAATAAACGCGCTGTCCCGCGGGATTAACACTTCTACACTGTGCTCAGTTCTCTCTCTATAAGAGAGGCACGTTTGCTTATGGCTTTGTCGTTTCTCTCCCAAGCCTCTTCCTTACAGTGGGAAAGAAGAAGAAGAAGAAGAAGAAGTAACAGCTACGTTACGACGACGACGACTACAACTACGACAACGCACCGGAAGCTACAACTCGGAGGCGCGCTCGTCCTACCGTGACCCTTTATTACACGAGTGCAAGTTGCCCTCTCGCTTCTTTTCTCTAGTCGCGCGACCTTATCCGGCCTTCGGACAGGTGCTCGCGCCCGCGCTTGTGTTTCCTTTCTGCGTTTCGTTCTCAAGCGTAGGAGTTCGCTATATATATACACTCTATATACTAGCCGCGCTAATTAGATATTTCGTGCAGTATATGTACCATACGTTGCATTATAATATATCTGATGCTGCTAATAGTAGTAGTAGAAGTAGTAGCTCTGTTTTCTTGCGTGTATACCTTGCCGTAAAGAGTTTTTCGCTAGCGTATATATAAGACTTTTGCACAATGCCAGTGCAGCTATATGTTTTTCGTCGTTTCCCCGCACCGTGTATCACTTGAAAAATCTCCTCTTTATACTCTACTACTATAAAGCGAGTTTCCCGCGAGTGTATATATACGTGCTCGACTTTTTTTTCCCCCCTCTTACTCGTCGACATCACAACGTTTGCTTAAGCGTATGCAGCGAGGAAAGCTTCCCCCATTCTCGATCTTAGCTAACGCTCCGGATAAATCCCGCTGCTCTTGCGCACACGATTAGTGCACGCGCGCATAGAGAGAGAGAGAGAAAGAGAGGGAGAGTAATTAGATGCGCTCGCGATACGAGTAGGTGTATAGTCTCTATATTACAGTAGGTCGCGGGATAATTTGCCAAAGAAGTTTGCACTTTCTCTCTTCGTAAAGTGCAAGCATGCATATATATATATATATACGTATTATATATATACATACATACACTCTCCTTTGCGTATATATAAGTGCGGTAAAGATTCGCGCTCTCGTGATCGTATATACACTGTGGGGAGAGGAAACAAACATAGCGCGGGGGACACACCGCGTGGTTATTAGAGGCGGAAGGACTTGTATATACATATATATATATATATGCAAGACGCGTGTGTGCTGTGTTTTCCGAAAGCGAAAAGAGAGACGCGCGATCGACCGATTACGAGGCGGTTACACAGTTTCTCGTACATATTTCGCGCAAGCGTTCACGAGTATATCTGTGTGTGTGTATATAAGAGAACTTTCGAGAGGACCCTGATCGCAATAGTGTAGCCGCAGCTCTCATATCGAACAAATGCACGTTCTCATTTGTCAGAATTAATTAGACACTTCGTTTGTACATGTATATATAGAGATATGTAACACACCCGCACTGCCGCTTCGTGATTTGTTTATATCGTCGACGCTGTGGAAGTAAACTATAATTGTGAGAATTAAGCTAGGCTTAGGATAAATATTTATCATTATTGTAGTAGCAACGTCTATAGCTAAGTTTCCCAGACAATGATAATTGCATCGTTCATCTTGGTCACGTATTTGCTTATATGAAGAATTTTATACAGATTATCCACACTCGTAGGGTTAAAAAAATATCAAACTTCCTCTAGAAGTAAGCAAAAAAATATATACTTTTTGAAACACATTTCTATCGTTATTTTTTTTCGATCTGCACATTATACAATAGACAAGAAAATTTTGAATAGAGAAGACCAGGGCTAGTTGACGTCTTCTTACATTTCATTTTTTTTTGCAAAAAAAACTATGAATTTAATTAATAAAAGCTTTTTACTATTCAAAAGTATTGCACTTAGTTCCGTCAACGAGATAAGTTGGCAAATAATCTGGGGCAAGTTGGCATACAATAAATTTTAAAATATTATACAAAAATTCCTGATATTATATTATTGATTATATGAAATTTCAACTTGCCCACACAAAATCTGCCCACATGCCCCGAGGAATACATTTAAATTTAAAAATTAAAATAAAGATATTAAAAATTTGAATCATTATAATCTATTATATAAGGAACTAGCTTATTCTATTTTTTTAAATAATTAATCGATTTTTTCAAATGATTATTTTAAATGCTAATTTTCCCCAAAAAAAACCTGCCAACATGCCCAGAGATTACATTTAAATGTACAAATAAAAATAAAGATATTAAAAACTGAAATATGAAAAGAATTAAATAAATGAAAAGAACTTTAATGCAAGCTGATCGTTATTAAAACCGGACAATTCTGTGCAAAATGACGTGTATTTGAAGATTGCGAAAAATGACAAAAGATATAATCAAGATCTTAAGAAATGACGTGAATTTTGAAGAAATCGCTAATTTTTCTCGATTTTTAAATACAAGTAATTCTGCACAATTGTCTGATTTTAATGATTCTCAGCTTTAAATATATCTCTTTTCTTCTACTTCAAATTTTTTGTGGATATTTTTGCTATACCTGTGGGGGCTTAATATTGGCTAGTCATCAATAACCATTCTTCCCATGTTAAATTTCCATAAGAGATGCGGTTAAAACAATGATCATTTTTCTCGCCTATTCTATATAATCTACATAAAAAGAGAAAAGAATTATTACAGAAATGTACAATACCAATTTTTTATTCTCCAACCCCTCTAAGTATGGATAATCTGTAGTGATAATAATTTCTCATACATACAACACCAATGATATTCGCCTACGCCAACCAAAGAGCAATAAATTCTTCCGTGGATATAGGTTTCTCTCCAGTCTTAAGGAAAAAAGGAGAGCGAAATTTCATAAATCTACGTCGTAGCAAGTCGCGCGCGCGCGCCACCGGACCAATTTTAGTTTTACACGCTCAGAACGACGCGCCACGAAGATTCTAATCGCGACTGGAATGCGCACCGACGACGACGACGACGAGACGAAAACGCGGCATCGCGCGAGCGCACATACACTTGCTTTTACTTTTGTATATAAGGTGTTCAGTCGCGGCTTCTTAGCCTCAAGCCCGTGCACTTGCGCGCTTTACTTGGCTGTAAATCTCACTTGAGCTAGCAAGCGTATATAGAAAGAGAGTATATAGGCTATTTGTTGCAAAGAAAATTTTCGCGAATTTTTACCCGCGTGCTTGGGAATGGATATGGGTGGAAGGTGAGTTAACGTTTGCACACAGAGGAGAAAAAAAAATGGTCTATTTTCTTAGAAATCAGGGTCAGAATGGTCGTAGATCCTTACGTTGCTGCTGCTGCTGCTGTTTTGCGAATGGTGCAGCGCGGTTTTTCGACGCCACGACGGGGGCAAAGTGAAATTGACGTGTATGGAAAGTGTCGTAAATTTCGGCGGAGCGGCAGTTGAGGGTAATTGATCGTAAAATCGGAGACAAATTTATTTAAAATTTTTCAAGTGCTGCGCGCGGTATGTATATCATTAGGCCATTCTTTTTGAAAATAAACACGAAAAAATGAGCGATAAACTTCTCAAATAGTTAATAATAATAAAAAGGAATTTAATAACCGTCTGCGTTTCAAGGTCAAACAAATTTTTACTTTACGAAATGGCGAAAGTTTATGGACATAAAGGATGATAATAAAAGTCAAACTAATTTCGTCTTCGATTCTTTATACTACAATTAACCATATACAACAATATTTTACAAAATTTTCTATACATTCAATTGTCATCGAAATCCAAACATTGACAGAATCCATTAAAACCGAGACTCCCCCAACGCAGCATAGATCAAATGTCGCAGCTCAAAGTTTTCCCAGCTGCTCTCATATATCCCCAGCGTGTACTTACTCACTCACACTTACGCTTCTGACAGTCAACTCAGAAGTCACCTCTGTCTATTGATCCTCTTTGCGTTTAAATCACGCTGTTCGCTCACACACGTGGAGGCCGCGGTCGATCGTTAGCACAAGTATTTATCCAAAGATGATTGGCGCGTGTTCGGAGCTCAGTACAGAAACAAAGACCAAGGAATCGCGAGTTGTTAAGTTTCACAACTCCACCAATTCATATCAATGAAAATTCATCGAAACTCGTGTCCGAACGTTATAATTATTAATCAACCATATAAACCACTATATATATACACGCAGGTATAAGATGAATGGTGGTCGAGATGAGAAATCGCATCGCCGTGACCTCTGTCTATATACACATCTCTCTTTCTCTCACTCTCGATGCATCACACACATACGTCCTGCACCATATACGGGTCACGCCTGACCGATACGTATACGTATATATATATCTGTAACGTGGGAGTATGTTCTGCGTATATATATGACGGGGCGCAAATCGTCATCGACCTTTTGCAAAAGGGCCGCCGCGAGACGAGACACGACCATGGTGGTACATACATCCATACTCATATATATATATATATATATATATATATAGAGTCTTGGACTTTCCCCTCGTTTATTATCGCCTCTCGCAGCCTCTGCGCTCTCGTATATATACAAAAGAAGCCCGAGCGCGCGCGCAGCTGGCCGCAGGGAAGATTCTGTGCTCTTCGTTTCTCGATCGACAGTATACATATAGGTACGTATATACGCGCGTATTATTATCGCGCACGCACACCGCGTGCGGCCTACAAAGGCCTCTATTCGTCGTACACCTATATATACCTGTGTATGTACGTATATATATATATATATATATATATATATATGAGACAGCTTATCTTCGTAGGCCATCGTACTCCCGCGGCACACGCCAACTTCTCTTTCTTCATTCACCGCCGACGCCGCCGACGCCGTTCTTTCCCTTTCTCATTTGCATAGTTCCTCTCATACGTTATTGTTTACTCTCTCGAAAGTCCGCGCGCGAATTTCGCCTTCTCTCTCTCTCTATATATATATATATATACCTTTTCCCTCCCTCGTCTATATACTACCATGGGTGTGGAAAAATGTACGCAAACGTGCGCGCATTTGAGATCGCGCGGTGTAGATCCCATATGAGAGTATAGGCGCCCCAAGGACTCGAATCGGATTTTTCACCGTGGTAATCTTTATGACGCCCGTCATTAATCTCCTGAGAGTGCGCCTGAGTACGGATTTTTTTCGTGCCGGAAGTATATGTGCGCGTGCGCGCGTCGGTGTGTATGGGATAAACCATTATACGCGGCCGTTACGGATAATTCTGCGAAACCAGTCGTTCGATTAAAGGAGTCGAGAGAGCTGAGTGGGTTTTGCGCGCTCTCAAGTCAAGTGTGTGTGTGTGTGTGTGTGTGTGAGATTGTGGAATTCGATTATTTGCGCGTTTGCTTGAGAAAAAAAAAAGATGAAAAGTTCTTTATTTTATAGGATTTTTCGTGTGTTTATAATTACGTAAAACTTTCTTTTATTACCAAAGAATTAAAACGAACTTGCCGTGTATATATCTTCATTTGCAAGTTTTATTAATTTTAATAGCTTTATTTTATGTTCTGTAGATTGATTGCTTTATTTTGAACTAGTCTTAGAGGTTTAGTATATGTAGATATACGTGGAAGCAATTAAAGGATAGAAAATTGTTAAAATATATATATAGATATTAAATAGAGTCGTTTAACCTGAATTTTTCCCATGAAATGACTTATAGCACAAAAATTTTCTATTTAAAAATCGATTACATTATGCATGTAGCTTTAGATTCAACGTATATATATGCGTCTCGGCTCTCCTTAAAAGAAAAGTCAGCTCTAATTGACTGCCATATGTTATCGGTGAAATTCAAATTTTGGAGAAATTAACATCTTTACGAGTTGAAAATTTGTCCGTTACATTTACATAAATATCTAAAGAGTATATATACTAGTGCGCTACTTTAATTTAAATTAATTAAGCGAACACCACAATGTAAAAATATTATGCACTTTTGAGCCTTCATTTGATGTTTCATTTGACAACGGCAAAAAATCGAAACAACAACGATAAGGCACTGGATATCCTTACGGAATTTAAATCGGACAGGTTTAACGCTTCGCAACTGTTATTATATGCGTACACACGCGAGTAAGATACAGTTGCATGAAAATTTTCGCAACTGTCATAAACGTAAAAAGCTGAGGCGAGGCGCACAGCATATACTCGCCCGCGCGTATACATATACGTCTTATCAATGGATTAATCGAGCGCCGGACTAACGGTGCATTTTTTGTGTTCCTCGAAATTCGCACTCACCGCGTAATCTCAGGAAAGGTTTAGCAATTTTCTCGTTCACGTAAGACTCTCCAAAAATTTCCGTCTTTTATACAACAACATCCCCTTCTCTCCTCATGAAACAACAATCCAATCTTCCTTTATTTTTTCACCCAATGCACATTATCCCACCTTCGCGAGTGATTTTTCAAGCCAAAACGGTATACCTTATACATACACGACGTATACTGACGACGACATTATGCTTCCACCTCCTCGTCAAGATGTATATCTGCATTTCGGCGCGCCATTAAAGGAGCCACGACGGTATGACGACTGAGGTCGTTGGTACCAAGGCGGTGCTCGCAATCCTTTCCGCCAACGTCGCCGTCGTCGTCGCTGTCGCACATTTGTCTATATATATACATCTTTGTTCCGCCAGGTCCTCCCTTTCCCCCTCACGTCACTTTCGTTACGGTTCTACGAAAGTCGAGGTCGTTGCTACTATATAAACCGTCCTCTCCATCGAAACAGGAAGAAATGTATAATGTATATATATACACGCGTGTATATATGTGCGCGTACACCTGATTGATCGATCGCACGCGCCGCCCTATAGATACATCGCTTTTATATAACAATGTTCGTATATCTATGTGTATACAGAGAGGAATTCGTGCAAAAAACCGCATGAGAGATCGATTTCTACTCTCGATTATATACGCAGCAGCTATATACACGCCCACACGTGTCTCTATATATCCTTATACATACATATACCCGCACGTGAATATATATCCGCTCCAGAAATTATCCATCCTCTATACCGAAGAGAGAAAATGTCTTTCTTTTTGGCATTTCTATACCTCTCGCACCAGATATACACACATATATTTTTGCTTATACACGTGCCCGGAGGATAAATACACAGCGTTTTTTTTTCTTTTTATTATTATTTTCGCTCGGAAGGGGTTCCGGGCACACTCGTGCGATTCTCGTTCGATGTAGGTGACCTCGTCTTTTAATTAGCATAGTCACTACGCTCACTTTTACATTGCGTTCTTACTATATAGCTCGCGGGAGAGAGAGAGAAAGAGAGAAAGATAGCTTCATTAGCGCGGGATTATCCGCACGGCTATATAGAAAGTAACCGCCAGCAGCAGCAGCAGCCACTACGCGCGCCCGCGCTCCTCCTCCATACGCACGCTCTTTAGAAAAGTCATCGCAAGATATCGACGCTAGTATATGCGTCTATATGGTATATAACATATTATATATATATATATAGACACAGCGGTTGAATACATAAAGTCGCGCTTAATACGCCCGGTTGATTCGTTTTCTTATTCGCTCTCGAGCGCACATGCACGCGTACGATCCTTCGAGCAGGATCCTCTTGATTTTTCCAGCTTGGACGGCTTTTCTCCGCGTGCAACTTGTATACTATAGAGAAGAAAAAAAAAAGAAGAACGAACCGTCGCGGGATAGAGAGATAGCGCAAGTACGTACGAGACCTCGTGCTTTTGTTGGTTTGTCATTACCGAAGGTTGGCCGCGTAAAACACGTACATGTATATATGTATATATACATAAGTATCTTTATGTCGACTCATCGTTCTTGACCGAGCTGTTACTACCGCTGCTAAGCGTGAAAGCTAATACAAGAGAGGCGAGCGTGCGGTAGTAGTAGTAATCTTCCTTAAGTAGTAAGATTTTCGATGTCCCGAACAATGATGTATACTATATATATGTGAGCGTATATGAGGGACCAATCGATAGAGACAAGGGATTGACGTGTTATTCAGGTGCCGCGAGTTCTCGCTCATGCTTCCAATCAGTGTTAGACACTGTGATTGAATGACAAATCAATAGGTTTAATCATTGCCAGGAGGATAAAGCAGCCCATTGACGTTTATTATTTCAGTAATTGCCACAGAGCTGCCTTTTTATTCTATTATAGAACACAATGTATGCGCATGTGAGAGAGAGAGAGAGAGAGAGAGAGGTGCGATATGTGGAATTCGTTACGGACCGTAGGCGCTAAATTGTTTTTTTTTCATAGCATAATTACCGCACTCGCAGGGTGACGGTTCTGGGTGAAGGACAAAATATTGTGACGTTCTTCGTCCTTTATCATCAATCTTGTATAAAGAACGTTCGGTTGGGCTTTTTTAGCCAAAAGAATTCTGGCTTGTGTATATACAATAGAACGAACTCGAACCCGCGTCGATGAAATAAATTAAACAATATAATGTCGCAATGAATCTCTTTCCAAGTATATATGTAGTATAGGCTGCCATTACTCGCTGACAACGCTTAACCTCACTTTTTGTTCTTTTTCGAGTGATAATTCACCCACTAAAATGCAATTTCTCAAAATATCCCATTGCCAAATTTGCATAACAACGCGGAGGCGGCGATATCTCAGACCTCTACATTTCACGTCGCTACACCAGTTCCGAGGAATAAAAGAAAGCTTCTTGCAGCAACAACAGCAACAGCAGCATAGCGACGCTAATTCAGCGCCTAATTCCGCGTGAAAAATAAGCGCCAAGGCAATTTGCTGAGGGAATATATATTACGTGTACGCGGCGCGCATATAGAGCTGTGCGGTGCCCATAACTTTTATCCGGTTAATGAAGGCATCATCTCCTCTCGCGCGAGGAGCAATAAAGTTTCTAATTTTAAATTGAAACACGGAGAAGAGAGATGGAACGTTTCAATGGGGGTTTCCGTGAATCGCAGGGATGAAGAAGCGTCTATAATGCATATAAGATATTTCAATCTGTATATATGTATACACGATGCGCCACACTGATTCGTTATGTAACGAACGCTCGAATGTGCACGTACGCGGAAAATAATGGCGATGCGCGAGCGAGCGCGAAAAACAACTTTTTTCCGCAACGCCGTATATGCTATATATACATATATATGCACGCAGCACGTATGCCCGCAAGTTTATTTATAGTCCGTCGTAAAGAGCCGCCCGTATTAGCTTTTTTCAATGTCTAACGCCGCCGCCACTGCCACTGCCGTCGTCCTGCACAAATTATACGATTTAATTAGCCTCCGGATTCAATGGTAGGTATATACAACGTATATACATATTTTCAACGCATACCATGTCTACTTCTATTGCTACTACTATACTTATATTATATATATATATATATATATATATACACACACACTTTGCATAAATCCGCGTTCTTCATACATACATATACACACACGCGTACATATTATCGACACACGTATATGCGTATACATGTCCACTCGTAAGATACACACCTCAATCTCTCGCTATAGGTAATTTTTATACTAGCTCGGGGTACTTTTTAGTCGTTATAACGCCACTTTTGCTATAGCGCGACACACGTCCAATCGGTAGTCCATAAACATCGTTTATGCTAAGCACCTAGCACGCGCACGCGCGGGTAGCGATTTCCACTCGCGAGATCTCCAATTGGACGGTATATAGGCGCAGAAAGAGAGAGAGAGAGAGAGAGAGAGAGAGAGAGAGAGAGGCTATTTCGCATACGCGGCTATCAGATCTGTCGGTATATACGCGCGCGCAGCTCTCGCGGATCTGGATTACCTTTCCAAGGCGACTCGTGTATCTAATTTGAGCGCCGTGCTGCTGTATATAGCGGCCGTTCGTATGCGCATAATGCATGGAGTCGGCCGTTCTGTGTATATATATATATGTGTGTCTGTGTCTGAGTGGAACAGGGAGGCTTTCCGCCAGCTTAGAGCGTAAAAACGTTCTCACGGAAAATAGAACAAATTGAAATCTGTTTTCCTCGCGGTGTTTTGTTCATTTTTTTCTTTCTGTCGTATTTTTTCCGTTATATATTGTTATGCGGCATATCTTAAAGGTAATTCATATAATAAATGCGCGTAGTAATGTGCCTTGTTTCTCGTGGGTACTTTATATCTCTCGAAAGGTTTAATTAAAATAATTTATTTATGTCATGAAAGCAAGAGTAATTCTTTGAAATATTATATGTGCTCTTTGGAAATAATTGTTTGTTAAATAAAATGCATAATAATATTTCCATTGTCACTCAAATGTTTCAGTAGTTCTTTGTGCTGCAAATTGAAAATTATATAATATTTAAAATGACGCAGAAGAGAATGAGTCATAGCTGTGTAACGCCTTGTTTGTGCAAAACTTCTTGCGTAAAAAATATGGTTCAGAAGAAGCGATTAATATTTTCCGATTAGCTTAATAGATTTTTTAATATTCTGTTAAGTAATTCGTTAAACTGCAATAATTCAATTATCTAACGTACATAAATAATAATTTATAATAATTCCAACATCTATACATTAAAAATATAAACATATATGGTATAGTATGAAAATAAACATTTCCATAAATTCAAGAGAAAAAAACAAGCTTTAACAGTCTTTTGCATCTCCATCAACCGTGAATTACAATATACATTTTTCCGAAGGCCGCCGCACGCTAATAAAATCAAACCATTATAATACACAACTTAATTACGGACATTTCCCGGCCCCATAAAGGCCTCTGCGCGCATAAACATTACGAAACAAATGTTTCCCCGGTGTCTCGCTGTATCGGGGTATGAAATTAAGAGGGAAATAGACGCCAACCAACGAATATATACATATATACAAGCGCCCTCGTGTATATCCCACCCATACGTATACGCACTTACTCAAACGCAGTAAGAGTCGACATATCCGTAGAACCGTTCCTATACCGTGCGAGTATAGCAGCAACAGCAGCAATCTTACACAATGTGTATTCCGGCGTGACGCCTGTGTAGAGAGTATAAGTGTGTATACCTATACATATAGAAACGGTAGATTAGCCGAAACAGATAATGTTACTTAGCGTTCGCAATGATTAGCTTATAAGACGCCATAACTCACTGAAATGGAAACTCTACACTCTCACGAGCTTATATAGTATATATATAGTTGAATTCGGCGTGGCGGAAAAATCATACACGAGCACCTGACGCACGCGTTCACGCGACACATCGCTCGTGTCTGATTTATCGCACGGGATTCTAAAGTGCGCATGGCAGCAACGTTATATGCGTACGGGTTATTTGGTTTCTCGATTATATTCCTACATACATATACTCATATGTGTATATATATGTATCATAACCACGCGTGTATAGGAAAAATGCGGGCGCAGTATAAGTTGTCGTTTCGAGATTTATCATCATAAATTTCAATTTTCCACGTTCAATAGCCATAGCCCATTGAACCGTCAATATTATACTCTCGAATATCCGTGCGTACGGCCGGTTTCCAGATTGAAAAAAAAAAAAAAAAAAATATAACAGATTCGATATATATATATATATATATATATATATATATATAGGATTTAACTCTCGTGCGCTACGAAGCGTTTCGAAAATATTCAATTGTACGTAATAATACCTATGAGTATTTTAGCTGTATGCGTGTGGAGAGGAAATTTTAAGTCTTTAATACGCGTGCATACGCGCAAGACGCTTGTAAATGTGGTTCTAAACGAGGTTAGCTGCTGCAAAACAGGCTGCGGTTGCTATTGCTGCTGCTGCCGGCGTCACACGCGCGCCTACGATCCTTATAAACTTTTATCCTCCATGCGCAAGGGGGCACGCAATAAATCATGCGAAACGGACAACGATACTGACGCGCATTAAGTCGATTAACATACGCGAGTAGCCGCGCGCTCTCTCGGAAATCGACGAGTGATGCAAATGAACCTTTCACGTATATGTCTATATGTATATATGTGTGTGTGTGTCAGAAGGACGAAAAAGTGATAGCTTCGTCCGAGTGTACTTTTTTTTCTGCAATGTCATTTTTCATGTATATACATACACGTGTCATGGTATTTTCCTACGTATATATAAGAGTTTGATAAGAAGATAAAGAAGGTCTATGACGTACGTCCACGAGAAGTCAAGTGCGCTAGCGCGTCAATTTACTATAATTACGAGGCTAACTCTCTCAGTATTATTATTATTATTACAATCGCGCGTCGAACGATTCGCCCCGCGAGTTGACCTCTGCTCATATAGAATCGTATATAATATCCACTCTCTATAGAGTATCTACGCATCCGCGGAAGTGTTTAGGCACCTACACACATGTACACTTTCCCTCTCGCGCCATATAATACGCGTCTGCGTGTGTATATATATATATACACACACCATACATCTCTCTTTATATATACACGCGCTTCTATATGAGCGAACGAACAACTTATTACCCACCGAAAGCGCGCGGTAATTGAGAGGGATAAATTGGGCTTGCGCGCGATTTCGTGCCTGTAAATATATATATATATATATATATATGTACGCAAGGTGAATTATACCGAAACGCGGAAGGGCGCTAATCGCACGCGTTCAGAAACTCATCGTATAGCGCCGTATTAGCGAAATTCCACAAGTGCCACACGCGTATAAGCTCCATTTTCGGCGTTGCTGCGAATTCATATATGTATATAAATTCGTTCGCGTGATTGCGGTAAAAAGGGAAAAGGCACGCGTACACACATGTAAGAGAATAGTAGTAGCAGAGTAGACTATTATATGTATATCTCCACCTACAGCGTTTATACATACGTGCGTATGTGTGTATAATATGGCTCGAGTTTCACATGTACGCGTGCGCGCGAGCGTAATTTTCTCTCCTTTTTTCCATACTCCGCGTGAACAGTAGTAGTAGTAGTAGTAGGCTTTTTGTCACGATCTCGCACGCGCGTGAATGCGTATACTGCTATAGACAGTGTGCGAGCAATTTAGCGAAAAGAGTCTTTTAATGCAAAGCACACTTGCAGTTTCTACGTGCGTAACGTACTGTGCGCGCGGCGTTACCACTCTCTGCGTATATATATATACACATATACGCAGTGCGCGTTTCCGCTGATGATAGTTTGCAGTCTGCGCCGGTTTTTGCTGCCACGTCTGGCGCGAGCGAGCGGGAAGAAACCGTTCGGAGTCACGTGTGCGCCGCATGCGCGCGCGAGCGCACGCGCTAACGGAATTATTAATTAATTGATACGCCGTAATGGGCGCGAAATAATTTACACGCCCGTATGTGTGTATATACATATATATTTATGTGTGTGTGTATGTGATGACTTACAGTGCGTAAAGTATATGTATACGTGTGTACCCGCAACCATGCGCATTTATATTTTAAGTTGTCCTTACGTGTGCATAATACTTTCGGAATTGCGGAACATAAGTTCGCGCGTTTTTACGCTAAAAATAACTTGTATATATGCCCGTACTGTGAGTATTATGAGATATATACAAAAGACATCAGTGAAACGTCAAAGCACGCCGACACAAAACCAAATTACCACGTATAAAGCGTACTCGTTACGAGTCAATAAAAGCCGCTCGAACGCGCGGGCGGTACATGGTGAAAGCTAGCTATATATACTATACATATATATAGGTGTGTAAGCTGCTATCAACCGCGCGTAAAAGTGTATCCGAAAAGGCAATTAAATTTCGGTGCGGGGCAAAAAGGTACGGAGGTAATCAGTAGCCGCAACTCTCGCGAAAATAGAACGGATTTTTCACTCTTACAACGATGAAGTCGCGTCTCACCTTACGTGTGTGTGTGTATATATATATATATATATATATATATATATACACGTACATGTATATATAGGTATATATGTAAGAGAACGAGGGAGAAACAAATTAAGCGCGTGGCATTGGTCATCGGCTGCGCGCGACATGGATACGGTCCTCATGCAAGAAGAGAGAACCAGAAACATGACAAACAGGTTTGCAGCAGCGGTGCATACATATACATACATGCAGACGAGTGTACATGATGTGTGTGTGTGTGTATATATACGTATATATCGGCTATATAGCTGAATCTCTCGCACGACGCGTCCGGACTTTAATGTAAATGTCAATTACCGACGAAATATAAATCGATGCGAGGCTATATACCCGACGAGAGAGGCTAAATCATATCTCAGCGCGTAATAAAATCTCTCTCTCTTTCTCTCTCTAGGCACGAGTGGACGTGTCCCTCTTACCTCTTCGCGTTTTATCTGTGCTTAGCTGCTAATGACACCGGTATACGATGCTGTTGACCAGCTTATGTTGCTCTTCTCCCCGGTTCCTCGACTTATTACGCGTATACATACATACATATACTTACACTCGCTCTGCGCCGCGCCTCGATTGAATATCTCGTCTCCTTGTAATTGATTAATAGAGAACCCTGCGTATATACCGTGCGATTTCTTTCTTCATTATGCAGAGATGCGCAAGTTCTTTTTGTGTAACGCGGTCGCTCCAGTATATGTGTGTATGTGAGAAAGTGAGTATATATATATATACGCGCCTATATAATCTGCACAGAGGCTCTCTCGCGAACTACACGTATATATAGTGTATACTACCCGTACACATACATACACACCTGCGCCATTATTTTCAAAGCGCGCTCGCGTTTTAAGACAGTTTCGCTTTCACGAAAATCGGCTTTGAAAAAGTACGCGGTTTCACGTTTATATATCTATATATAAGTATACCGCAGCTCACGCATTTTTTTCGCGTACGTACTAATTCGTCTCGCGTAAAAATATTGTGACAAACTATATATACAATACCTATATATATAATACAGATCGCGTATATACATACAAAAATAGATTTAGAAAAGTGTAGCGACAATTCCGGGAGTAGTCGTTCGAAAGTAAATACATGTATACGACGCTCTCTTCCGTCAGCTTGGGAGGGACGACTTTTAAAAAGCCCATATAGAAAGAGAAAGAAAGGAAGAAAGAAAGAGCGAACGCGTATACTTACTAGCCGTCAGCTGCAACCCAGCAGTGCGAGTGTAAAAAGATTGCCTATATACTCTCGAAAGACCTACAGCAGAGCGTGTGTGTGTGTGTGTGTGTGTGTATATATATATATACACACACACCTACTGTAGTAGTGTATATGCGTATAAGCGCGCGTGCACGTGCGTCCCCCTGTAGTATAATCGCAGTCCGAATTCCCTGACAACCCGAACCCTACACACTCTCTCTCTCTCTCTCTCTCTTTCTCTCGACCTTCGAGAATACATACATCTACATGACGTGCGAGCGCGTTACACGTATACATCACCCTCCCTTATACTCGTCGTCGTCGTAGTCGTCCCCTTCATCGACAACGTGGCTTCCGCGATGGTATCCCTTCCCTTCTCTCTGTACTCTGGTCAAACGTGAACTTTGCGTAGAAATTTTCTACACCCACGTGCGCGCGTACCATAGCTATATATACGGAAAGAAACCTTACAGATCGCCCCATACACAGCTTATCATAATCGACAAACTATGCAAATCTGACGTCCCTCCTCTGAGCTACAGCTGCTTGATATAATGCAATATAGTTTCGACGAATGCTAATGAACGTTATCGCGTTAATTGCACCGAGAAACGTCGATCCTTTTTTTTTATATAACAGTGATAAATTCTTATATGTGTAACTAATACGCACGGTACCGCGTATGTAGCGACACTAAATTAAGTTGTAATATTTAGCGTTTTGTAATTATGGATTTTACAACGCGTGGGCATATATATATATAAGCATATAGCCTAATAAACAGCCATAAATCGCGGAGTAGTGCACGTGCAATTACGCCGTGCTAATTATGTATCTTGCGATCTTTCTCTCTCTCTCTCTCGAGCAGGGCTATGTGGCGCTTTATGTAACAAAGATACAGGATTGAATTCAATTTCGACGCCATATTATACATCCGCTCTACGTTTTTACATCACACGACCCATCTGTCCTTTATTACATTTTACCTTTCCATCTCCCCTATATATCCCCTCAAATCCTCGTCAATAATCTTTGTCACTTTTTCTTCTTAGCGCCACGTATATATATATATATATATATATAAATCAACGTATACCCAAACAATATATACCTACGCGTGAAAATCCCTTGAATTTTCCTCGACAACTTGGAAATCTCCTTCTTTTACAATGACTTTGGGCTCCCGATCGAAATCGCATTCATCGAAAACAAAGCCATCCCAATTGTCGTCTATACTACTACTACTCCTCTTCTTTCTTTCTTTCTTTCTTTGCCAGGCAATAGAAAGAACCGCACTGAATCTCTCTCTCTTTCTCTCCATGAAGACGGCGTTCTTCTTCGCACTCACACACACACACACAGAGAGAGAGCTATATAATATAAGTGAGCGTTCAACCCCGCGCTCAAGCGTCCCCACTACGCGCTCGGTTATACACGATGCGCGCTCGGAACGAGCGAGCGAGCGCGAGCGCACAGTCTCTCGCAGGACCGGCTTCGGGCGGCCGCCCCGCCGCCTTCATCATCAGTACGAAGCCGACGAGCGGACCGGCTGCACCTGTCGCGCGGTTCCTTTCTCACTCACTCACTTACTTACTGTGTATAGCAGCATACACTTATATTATAAGCGCTCTCTTATATACATTCCCCTTTCGTGACACTTTTATCAGTTGCAGATTATTATTCACGTACATCGTCAATTTAACCTTATCATCAAGATTTTTTTTGTTTGGCTTTCTTCTTACGTCATTAAATTTACAATTAAATTAAATTTATTTTTTTTTTAATCAAAACTTTTCGGTTAATACACGCGCGTGTCTGTGTGTCTGTGTCTCCGCATCGGGAGATGCGCCGCGTCGGCGAGGACTACGAGGGGCGTGCGGCAGCGCCCGCAGCTCCTCTTCTCCCCAGCGGTGGATTTGGCCAGTGAACAACCGGACGCGATGGGGATTTTTTGCAGTAGCAACCGCGCAAGAGCGCGGAGCCAGGAGCATCAGCAGTGCCTCAGCGCCGCCTAAGGAGCAAAACCGGCGTGTGTGTGAAGAGAAAGAAAGAGAGAGAACATCTCGCGCTTTGTTCATACGTTACACTTCTTCTTCTTCTTTACTCGTTCATTCGTCTTGGCAGAGAGAGAGAGAGCAGCCGGTTTCGCGAGTTCACGCGTGTGTGTGTGCGTCTGCGTGTGCCTATGTGACTGTGTGTAACTTTTTGGATTCTTCGTCTCCTTCGTCTCTACTTCTTCCGGAGCACAGAAATCGCGCGCCGCGAGTTGTCTCCTGTACTGTACAACACACACATACATATGCACACTGACATATTTCGGCGTTTTTTTTTCTTTTTGGCAACACGGTTCTCCTTCGAACAAGCTGTCGGTTCTGGTTCGCATTAAGGGCCTTTTTTGTGCGGGTTAACACAGAGGAGGAAAGATAAAAGTACTAACGTTGACAGCAAGTGAGTAGAGTTTCTTTTGAGACAGTGTTATATATTCACGCGCGGAACATCAAGACACAGCTGAGTGACTTTAGTGCGGGACGAGCAACGATCTACCACCCAATTTGTTCTCTTTCTCTCTCTCTGCACATTTCTTATACCTGAAGTAAAAGAGGAACAGCAACATCCGCGTACAGCTACATATATATAAGGGGACAGTGTCTTCGAGGAAGAGGACGAGGATACAGAAGAGGAACCTAACCGTTCGTTCGGCTCTGGTGAGTCTCTTTCCGTTGCTCTTGCTATACTGCAGCTTTCTCCCTTACTTTTCTCTCCCCCTCGGCACGCATAGATTTTTCCCCGCGATTAAAGCCGATCGCCGGCGCTTATATATATGTGCGTGCGCGTATATATGTATAAAACGAGTTTGCTCATGCTATACAGCAGCAATCTATATACCACTATACTTCATCTCTCTCTCTCCATTTCTACAGCATCGTGTCGCGTGTATATACATAGGCATTTATAAATCGGATCGAATATCGCCTCCGTTCGCGGGTGAGCAAGATTTATCGTTCGCAGTTCTTCTTCTCATTTACATCGTTGTAAAAAAACAAAAGGAGAGGAAAGGACCATCGGGTATTGTCGTATTATAAGAGACACACGCGGGCGCCTATAGTCGCGTTATCGACGCCGCCCGATCGATTGCATGCGCGCTTCGCTAAAGCCGGTAAAAAGATAAAAAATACTCGTACCATATAGCAATCCTTACGTTTTATTCCTTGTATAGTTACGAACATTTCTAAAAAAAAAAAAAAAAGAACACCAGTGTATATAGCTACAGCAGTAGCTTTGGTACGAGGACGCACCTCTCGACTGCAGATACTACCGGGGCGCCAAGTATCGATTCGTGCGGCGCTGCAGCCGGCTGTGCAGCTTATATAGACTCTCGGGTACTCTGAACCTACGACGACGACGTCGATTTCACGAGTGAATCTCCGGTATGTATATATGTGTGTGTGTGTGTGTGTGTGTGTGTGTGTGTGTGTGTGTGTGTGTGTGTGTGTGTGTGTGTGTG
>JAYJLV010069767.1:0-15882 GCA_036873485.1 Torymus texanus
ATATATAATCTAATCAATGCACAGTCGACAAAACAGAAGAAAAACGTCGCCGCGGTCACGCCAGCTTCAGGCCGTTACGTTTCGCTTCCGATTTCCACGGCATTGGCGTGGATCAGCAACCGTGGAAAGAGAGTGCGATCGAGGTTTTTTCCTATATATACTTCTGTATATACCTTATATTTTCAAAGCTCTCGTGCGCGGACCAAAAAAAAAATGTTCCATCTGACCTCGCTACAACAGCAGCATCAGCAACAGCAACAGGATCAAGATCATCATCTCCCGCACGGTGAAAGCTTGTTTCAAGATCGCGAAGGAAGTCGAGAAGGTCCAGGATGGTCGACCGCGAGCATTGCATCCCAGAGGACCAATCGTATCTTCGATAAGGTGTACAAGGTTACCGCAGTCGACGGGTGAGTTGCTGTGGTTATTTGCCTTATTTTTTTACCATCCGAAAAAGGTTGACATTTAAATAGTACATTTTGAGTATGACTTTAATCTAACCTAGATTTTTTATTCCGAGTAATGAGAATACAAGTTGAAACACGTTTTACGAGTTTGAAACCGTAAGACATTTATACGAGAATTGATTTTCAAAAATAAAATTTTTTATTATACATAAGTAATGCATTATTATCAGAAAAAATAATTTTCAAACATCATTTTATATATGAATCTATGTATTAAGCTATCATTTGTTTTACAATAATTAAAAAAAAACAGCCGAACGTGGTATATGGATCTGAACTTTTCGCGCTTGTTGATTAATTTTGTTCAAAAGTCGAATAGTATAGATTTTCAATATAATATACAATAATAAGGTTATATAAAATAAGATTAAAATTTTTTATAGTATATTTTCGAACTAGATACTTCTATTGACCCATTTTACATTATTACAATTCAAATAGATATTTGAATATTTATTTATAAAACCCTTAAAATAAATGATAAACCATTCTTATATTACAAACTAAATTAAAATTATCCACATTTGAAAAAAAATGCAGCACTTCTATCTGAATCGGCCTATAAAGCGAAGCAATTTATTCACTCTCTGCGTCACATTTTAACGATCTTTTAACATCTCAGTCACTTTCGTACCTCTATAAACCGAGCTTACCACGACAACTACCGTTTGTTAATAAACATCCTTATAATAATCGTCATAAAATAGCCAGGAAAACCGGTCCCGATATAATTTTTCTCTCAAACGCCCAATTCGTCTCTTTTCGAGCATATTCTCTCCGAACGAAACAGTTATACACTGCACCCCCGTCATCTCCCCAAAGTAAAAGTATACACTGTTATCTTCCTGCATCGACTGAATAATAACCAAACCTTGTTCTCCATAAACCACGCCTTGCGCCTCCGAAACAAGTGTGCGCATATATATGTATATGCATTTCAACCGATAACGCGTGCACAGAAGACGAGATACACTGCCATAGTTTTTTTTTTCTTCCCCTCGGGGCCCGTAACGGGACAACTCGCGTTCGCCCATGGATTATACATGTATACGGAGACGCGTTGTATGTGTGTCTGTATGTATATGTAAGTACGAGGCTGTTGCTGTTGCTGCTGTTGGCGCGCGAGGCTCGTAAAAATCCGAAGGCTTTTAACGCGCGCCCGCCTTTACTACTCGCGCGCGTGCGTGGAATGCGACCCCGCGAGGTCGAACGCAAGCCGCGGGTTTATGTACCACACGCACATGTACCATTGCCCCATTGAGGGATGTAGGTTGCTGTCTTGCGGGCGTGTATGCAACATGTGCAATAAGTATACGGAGACGCATGAGGAGGGAAGTACGGGTTGGTCTCGTCACCGAGAGGCGCATCCTATGGTTTTTGGGTGAGTGCTGGATAGTGATAACGATTGTGAGAGGATATATGTATAGCAGTTTGAGGATGTTGATGTATGATGATGATTGGCAAAAAGGTTTCTTTCTAACAGTGTACGAAAAGGCTTTTAACGATGGATTAAACAAATGTAAATGTAAGTTGAGAAGTGCATAATGAAAATTATGCAGGCGTTACCATTTTTAGCACTTTTTAAATTTACTGGAACTTTGTTTGACGATAAATACAGTAAACACAAAAAATGTTTATAGTTCATTTTTAATGTATAGTTCTGCGATCAATACACAAATAATCGAAAAAAAAAATGTGAAAAAACATTTATTGCGCAGGTGAAAACGAGGCAATTTTCTAGAAACTATACTTGGTATAAAGGAAGTATTAAATTTAGCAACCCAGTAAATTGTGGCTAACACCTTGCGCATTGGATCGAAAGTACGTCAATTATCATAATGCAGGCTTTTCTCAAGGAAATGTTGATTCTGTAAAATGCCAAAAAACGATATCCTTTGAAAAATTATCATAAATAATGAGTGGCTTTTCTTTACTACACAGAGAAAAATGTTTTAGTATGTATCTGATTGTAAGTGTAAGGCATACTCTAAATACCCCAAAAATTGTGATAACTCGTCGTAAAAATTTTCATAAATTTATAGTAATTTTCATAATGTAAGAAAAATTTCCATGAATTTATGGAAATTTTTACCATTGTGAATTATCATAATTTTTGGGGTATTTTGAGTATGTCTTACACTTACAATCAAACATAGCAATTTTTTACTACAACATTTTTCTCCGTGTACTTGTCTAGAAAAAGTGAAGCTTGTTTTTACTTTACGAATTACGACAATACTTTGTTGGTCCAGTAGAGTAAGTGCGACTTATAGAACAGTGTTGAATGAAATTTCTTAATTTCAGTGGTTTCGCAAATGAGCAATATCAACATATAATACGTCTCTGCAATCAGCAGAGGTTCCGAGATGTACAGAGAGAGACTTTCGAAGGTTTCTAACAACATTTTCTAAATTTCTCTTGAAAACACTTTCTAGTGGAACAATAAAACTTACGTTAAGTGCACTCATAAGAGTAATAAGACGTCTTAATGTCACTTGATTATGTATTTTAGTTACAAGTGCACACGTAATCTGGTACAATCCTATTTCCAATTAAAGTAAAATAAAAAGTAAGATATTTTTTGTGGCTTACGTAAGATATATAACGAGAAAAATATATTTCTCTTCCGTAGTTTGAAAAATGTCAGGAGATGTAATTATCTAGAAATAATGTAAATATAAAAAAATGGTTTTATATATTCTTTAATAATTAATTATAAGAAAATTGTGGAATTAATTTTGCCACATCTTATATCTCTGATTACAATTGTAATCCTTTGCACGATTATTTGATCAACCTTCTCATCCTTTATAATTTGATTTTTCACGCTATTTTACGTCGTAAGTTCTCTACTACCTTGATACTAAATTTTAAAATGAATAAGAATGTCGGCAATTGACAACCAACATAAGGTACACTTAATTTTGTCAAATCACTATGAACAAAATCATATACGCTTGATTTTCCAGAGGGACTTCACTTTGATGGTAGAACAAATTGCAATTAACACGGATTTTCCACTCGTTAAAGTGATCTCTATTCTAAAGTCTATTTTTCCAGATTGGAGTGAATTGCAAAACTGCATAATGCCAATCATGGGAACTAGTTAAAAGACATGAACGACAATTTTTAATGAAATAAACGTTTTAAAGTAGGAAGTAAAGTTAATTTGGAGAGTGTCACAGTATACACACACACAAGGATTGTTCATAATAATCAAATAACGATTATTCTTAATCTTGCCATTCAATTCATCCCTGAAAAAATTGGTTTAATAAAAAATCCTTTTCTATTATCTAGTTTAGGAAAATACGACAATTAACGGTAACATACACTTCATGCGATAATCAGCAAAAATAAAAGTTGCACACAACATAAAATATCCTAAATGTCCGGCCAATTTCAAGATGAATTTATGCGCGCAGTATGTTAATCTTGTCCATTCGTTAAAAGCAACCATCTAATCGTGTACACAACTTCACAGATCCCAAGCTCCTATATATAGAACTGTAGACCAATTTAAATTCCCCAACCATGTCATTTTCGAAAGCAAAGATACTAACTTTTGCGCGTGCGCATCCTCTCGCAAAATAAAAACACACATACTTGACACTCGTACCGCATACAAATCGCAGCACACAAAGCTTCGCTCGACCGAGGAGTGCCGCCACATGTCGCCGCTTCAGAACTGCCATCATCATCATCCTTCTCTTCTATTCCACATCTCATTCTCTCTCTCTCACACACTCTCTTTATGTGTATACATATATAACCACCTGACGAATCAGTCAAACCCCGCGCGCATACAAAAGCGCGCTCGCGCGCGGTGCGGAAAAAAGCGCGGAAAAGAATATCGGCGTCAAACCACTTTCACCGCAAACGCGCACTGGTATATCGACAGCGCTTTTTTCGCCCGGCAGTTTAAAAGCCTCTCGGCGTAGTAGTAGTAGTAGTAGTACACTTTAGAAAGTCCCCTAGGCGCAAAGTCTCTTGCTAGATGGCGAAGCAGAAATACAGAGAGAAAGAGAGATAGACTCTTGTTAGACTGCTGAGCTGCCGATGGTTTTTGCTATAGCGGTATGGTGTGGTACGAGAGTAGCGCGACCTGCGCACACTGTATTTGTCATCGTTGCACGAGTTTTACGCGCAGTGAGAGCTCACGCTGCCTGTCGATTGCAACTGAATTTTATTGTCGGTGGCGAGGAGGCGACGAATCGACAACGAGGTGATAAAAGATTTCTGGAATCGAAGAAAAACGAGACAATGGTTTACTGGTCCCGCGTGGTAACGAACTTTTCATCAAGAAATAAGTTTCCAACTTTTCCTTGTAAAGCATTGAATAAATAATGTTGTATTGAAATGTACAATTGTGTATAGAGGAATGATTATGTATGGATTGAAAAATACTCGTGTAAAAGTGAAAATTAGAAAGAACTTATAGAAACAAATATTTTTAGTAATTTCTTGAATTTTCTTTAATTTAAAGGATTTTTCACTTCATCTTATATAGAAGGTTTCTCATTAGTAAGAAAAGGTTAAACAAATAAAATATTTCCAAAGGTTCTAGCATTATGCACCTGTAATATTATAGATAAATGATGATCATTCCAACGGCCAATATAGCTATTTAATTATTTTACACCTGTAATTACAAGACCTATTATATGATCTATTAACGATAAATTATACCACACACGTACTAACTTATTAGACAACAATAAATGATTTTTAGATTCAAAATTAGAAATTGTTTATTCTGTTTTATATAAATGTACCTATATACAGGCTATATTTTCACGCGACAAGAATTTTATTGTCTGCAAATCAACCTCTGTGTTGCTTGCACTGTCGCAAATTTAAGAGAAAAACTGACACTAAAATCTACGCCACTAAAAACTTCAAACCCACGCGCCGCGAGACATAAATAACCGTTATCAAATAATTAGAGCTACTAAAACTATACGCGACGCGTACAAATAAACGAGAAAAAACACGCGTCTCTATTTCAAAATAGAGAAAGGCGTTCGCCTCACTGAGATACATATACGTACACCGTATACTTACAAACATATACATATATGTATATATGTATACCTGTACTACTGGACCGAATTAAGAGCGCCGTCAATCATATAAGAGCGCGACGCGAGCGAAAGCGAAAGATCGATCGCGGCCGGGGGAACGAAAGTGAATCGAAGTGAGGCCCCGTTATAGCCGCGATTCGATGCAGGTAATCAATTGCCGATATATATATATATATACACCTCATTGTTAATCATTAGTTCGGTGGTGCTCTGCCACTGAATGATAATCCATGTCCGTTGTTTTCTAGCGCCGAGATAGAGATTGATTTCTTGCGAGATCAAAAGTAAAAGTCTGAAAATCGAATTATTTTTGTGCATTAGGAATTTCTGCTGGTTATAAGAAAGATTTTTTTATTATACGGGTTTGATTCGTCATAAAATATAAATCCTTGAATTTCTGGGTTTTCTTATTACGTAGTTGAAGATGTCTGCCCATATAATTCTTCCGTATTTTAAAAACAAGATTTTTTTAAACATTTTTTCAAAGCAATTAACGTTTATTCTTTCCCGACATTTGTAATTTTTTTTTATAGACACAATTATGGGTTTTTAAATTTTTTACTGCTACATCTTCTTTTAATAAAAAACATCATAAGTGTATATGATGCAGAGGTTGAATGTATCTATATTTTATTTTTACGCTTTGGATTGGTTGTTTTTTTTTTAAGTATATACTTTATGCACCAATTAATTACCGGCCGCTTGAAGTGACGTCAATCACTGGATTAACCCCGCTAAAGTTAATGATGTGCGCAACTCATTGTCTATATAAAAATAGACAGAAAGAGATACCGTGCTTAATATTTACTAAATCAGACTGAATGCTATCGAAATAATTTGAACTTTGTTATCGTAGACATGTTAGTACTTTATTTTTAGTAGTGCAACAGAAATAAAATTTTCATTGTGAACTAAATAGTTTAAAAAAAGTAATGTTCTTCTTTGAAATAATTTATTACAAATAAATATAATAAAAAGCTTTGTTGTAAATTTTATAAGCTCGGCTTTATTCGAGACTTCATTATTGATATTCATAAATTACGAATATTTTACGAAAGCTACACTAAAATTTATAGATTTAATTAGTAGGAATCATCGCGTACCTTTTTGTTACACGTGCAATGAGTAAATGAAAAATTTATTTCTGCAAAAAATAAGTAGCAAACTTACTTTTTTACAAACAAAAATTAGAATTAATTAATTTTAATATATACAATATTCTACATATAATATTGAAAATAGTAATGTGACAAGAATAGTAAGCGAAAATGCATTTACGTGTATAAAATAAAAATAAAGTCAGTCTATTTCCATGAAGGAAACAGTTTTAACTATAACTGTACTTTTCGTGACAACTACATTTTATATTCAAATATTTAACTACCATCTAGTGTAGGTAGTAACAGCTATATGCAAAATAAGGCCAAATTTCGGTAAAAACATAGGTTTACTTACCTGTAAACTATCAGATAAATCTCCTTAATCGATTACCACGCATCTTTTATTATGCGATTAACAGATCAGACATTATCAACGCAGTTATATAAAGATAGATCAAAGTAAAAAATTCTGACGCTGGTTTCGATGTCTGTAACGGTACAGCGACGATAAAGTTTTGGTACGAGAATGAGCCTAATACGGTACATATATATACTTTCTTGGTGTCGTGTGCTAGAAAAAACAAGTCACTTTCGTTGATTTATACTAAAGGATTTACCCGTTAAAAATATAATAAATGGTTTAAATTATTTGTGTTTCTTTTAAAAGTATGTTCAAACATTGTTGGCAATAATTTCGTCATCCTTTTTTTTTCATATTTTTGGTGACAATTATCCATGCGTAATATAAAAATATTTTGTAACAATATTTGGCAATGCTTCATCATTAATCAATACTAAAATTATAAAAGTTTATTATTTTTTATTTGTTTCTGATAAAATAAACATTAACTGATTTGTAAAACAAACCAAAATTATTAGTACTTTTTTTATTTATTCACAGCTTGTTTTTTCTTTTGCTAATACATTCGTGTAATTTTGTTGCTGTGAAATAACCTTATAATTATGTGTTCTATGCTAAATAAAATAAGGAAATAATTGATGATTATCTGTTATATGAAGAAATTAAGAGAAGTTATGAAACCAAGATGTAACAAAAAACTTTAGTAATAAGTGGATTTTTAAATGCAGTATTATATGAAATAAACGTATAGTTTTTATTTTAAACTTATTTTGAATGTACTTTATGAGTTCATTGCAAATCCTAATTGCGTAGAAAACTATTTACCTAAAAGAAATCTATAACAATACAACCAAAATTGTTACAGAATAAAATTTGTTGATACCATATTATAAATTAATGTTTATGCTTGATACGAAAATGATTATTTAACCACTATATTATGGTATATGATATGAACTCTTTGAATTAGTAATTTATACTATTTTAAAAGTCATGCACGTAATTTTATATTGAGATAAAAAAATTCAATTCAACCTTAACCGGTAAAAAATCAGCTGTTATTATGGTAAGATCAATTATGTAACTGAAATCACAATAGTATGACAAATCAAAGAAAATTGTTTTGTATATTATACAGTGTTTTAATTTATACGAAAACTTACGTATTTTTTTATATTGTCTTTTTCAAATCGTTTTCTCAATTTGTTTTCAGTAGAACTGTCATCTGTTTAAAGTTGAGATTTCTATTTAGATTTTTCTTTCTTCTATTGTATTTTTGACGATTCAATTTGCGCGATTGAATCATCTCTGCGCATACACATTTTTGTGTAGCATATTATTAGTTGTTGATCTCATCCTATACATATGCAACATTATTCAATTTCTCTTTTGTGTACCTAATTTATCGATCTTCCTCTTCATCTCTGCATACTTTCATACTACAACTCCGGATCAAAGATAACGATCGATAATGTTATTATTGAAATCTATTCTCATAATCCTGCAGTCTCTGTTTGGTTAATAATATATAATCAACTTCTACTCTCTTTTTATACATTTTAATTTTAATCTAATTTCTCAAAACTAATTTTACAAAATTACTCTCATGCAAATGCTCTTTTTTTCACACAAAATTAACAGATCTCAAATAAAGAAAAAAACATCGCCAAGTGATTTTGACAGAACAACAGTTGCCCATTAGCGACAGAAAACACTTTCACATCGCGATGTTTTGGAGTCAACGCTCGACAGCGGTCATCTCGCCGCAGGACTGGAACGTTCTTATTATCGATAAACAAAGAGGCGAAAAAAATATACAAGTGCCGCTGAGAGAGAAAGAGAGAGATCTAGTTCATCCCCACTTTTTAAAAATCACGGGCGGTCGCAACTACTACACTGCAGCCGCATGCGCGCGCCAACTGAACGTAAACAGTCGGAATAAAAGTTACACCTAGTTTTCGAGATACATCAGAGAGGGATACGCTGATGCGAGCATCAGTCTCTCCGTGTCGCAATCATTTTTATGCGCCTCTCGTTCTTTTTTTTTACTACTTCGCCTGCTCTCCCGCGTCGTCTCACGTTCTCGAGTCGCCTTTATTTTTTGTTTGCTTCCCTGTCGTTAAGCAGCAGCTATTTCCCTAATTAACACTGACACACTTCGACGATGATGGTTCGTCGAACCATCGTATTGGGCGACGGAAAATCATTTGTCGCGTCAGCGACGAATTATTCACGAGGGCGGTGTTTATATATTATTACATATTTGCAGTTTGCTCTGTAAAAATAAGATTTTTATTATATAGCTAATTTGACTGGATTATGTATATGATTGCGTCTTGCAATATCTTTGTAAGTGGAGTTATACCTCTGTCTGCCTCTACTTTGATTTCCTGATCTTATTAAGTGCCGAATTACCTTTGATACAGGTAAAATTCTTAAAAATTACAGGATATCAATTTTCCTCTTAATATTGGTTTACAAATTCAAGTTAGCAAATTGTATCACAGATAATTTAGCTTTACTTATGCTCATAAGGTAGTATAGATTTTTCAATGAAAATATCGAGAACTAGATTAGAAACTCGATAGATTGACATCATCCATCAACCTTTTTTCCATTTTTTAGTACTAACGTACACTTTTATTTTTGTGTTGCACTTCTTTCCTGTATTCTCATTCCACTTTACATCTTATCAGAAAAATATTTTTACCATCAAAATTATGTTCAATTTTTCCAAAAGACTTATTAGAATCTGCAGGACATTAACATCCTTCTCAACGTGTTGCTTCACCTAATCTAAAAAAAAAGCGAACTCGACTAAAAATAAAACCAAGCAACTCCCGAACAACCTGTCGCTAAAATCTACTAGGTCTTTTTTTTTACTCACATTTGCACAATTTTAGAAGAGGACAGCTAGACACGCCGGGCCCGTTAACACTGACACACTTTGGGTCTCGTCCGAGTCAGTTCGCCGACCTCCCGCGATCGCGAGCGCGAGAAAATCACGGCAAGAGTTGTCGTTGCGCGCGGGATTTTACACCGATATACCAAGGTTGCGCTCGCGATTTACCTCTGATGGCGAACCTTCGCGCATCGTCGAGCGAAAGGTTTCTTCTTTTTGTACTGTATTACACGCTGTAGCTCTGTTTGTTTTTTTGTTGCTGTTGTTCATTATGATAAAAAAAAGGAAGAGTTATACGCTTGTTTATGACTATTGCGTAAAGTGACACTACATGGTATTGTCAAGTTGCACTGAAACGCTGTAGTTATATATCGGTAAAAAAAATTCTTATAAATCTCATGCCAAGTCAGTAATAAGTTATGCAGAAAAAAATGTTAATTCTATTCATAAGTTTGGCAAATTCACGGTTATGACGATATGACGGGGGAGAGATTTATGTCTTATTTTGGTAAATCCCAAACAGAATTTGAAGTGTTAGTAAGGTATATCGTTGATACAATTTTGCAAATTACATTTTCTTGTGTCAATAACGCACAGGCTAAAATTTAAAATTCAGATTTTGTAATAAATTTGAATAAGCTTTTATTACAAATTTAACGACTGCTTTTCTAGTGTGTAGCAACTCAAAAATAACAAAATGGGAACAGCTAGGAGATCAAATAACTCATAAATCTGAATTTTGAATACGAAATTCATAAAAATGAAATCAACTCTCCCACACATATAGAAAAATAAAATATTTTCTAATTACTTTTATTAGTTACCATAGTTTTTTCATTGTAAAAAGATAAAATAACGAATAACATACATTATTTTTTACTATATATATCGTATACTGACAATTGTATAGCAATCTACTTTTACAATCTAAATTTGAAACAGGTTTATTGAGAAAAAGATAATACAACATTACATAACAGTCGCAAAGTATCCGTCATAACAACCGCGTTTAAACAATATTTTATTATACCAACTAACGTACATTATTTACTTGCCACGTATATTATACCAACCAAACGCTCGCCGCATTGTTGTCTCCCGAGAGCGCATTATAGATCTTCCACTGTGTATATGAGTCCCGCGTGCGGCGTGCAGAAAGAGAGAGAGACTTGAGTAGGCATTATAAAGAACTCGCGCGCGTCCTTCGTCGTTGGCAGGCATCTGGTACAAGCGGTGTGCCGACTCGTTACACACGCGCGCGCATATAACCTGGGCAATTACATTCTATGTTTTCTGCAATTTCAAGCGAACCTCTCGGCCCGCACAGCGCTTTTATTCGCTAGACGAGAAAGAGCTATTTTTATGGGAACGCGTGCACACACGCGCGCGCGCTCAAAAAGGAAACAATGTTTGCCGGCTGTGCGATATATATAAGTATAAAACTACTTTCCTCGTCGTATGCTCCACGCTCGGATATGTGTATATGTTTATAAGGAAAAAAAATGTTTGTTTCTTATGCGAATTCAAAACACATAGTTTGAGGGTATAATTAGGAGGCACTGTAGTCAGTTATTTTAGTTTCAATATACATATTATGTGTGGTAATAATTTATTTTAAATCGTATTAACTGTTCAACTTAATTTTATTAAATGGATGAATAAATTAAGGAAAATTGTAAGTTACATTTTTTTTTTATAATTTTTTTAGAATAATCGTTTTTTTTAATGAGAAACTGAGCAAATTAAACACAACAATTGTTCATTTTCTAACTAAATAAAAATAATTTAAAATAGATTCTTTAAAAATTCTCAAATAATTACAGTAAATAAAAATTTTAACATATTTTTAATGTTTGAATTAGCTGTAGAACAATTTTAAATAAACAAAATTAGTTTCCATCTAGTATTTTTCGGGCAAGATATATATCTCAAAAAATTTTTAATTGTAATTTAAAATGAATTTAAATTTGAACAAATTGGCCTTTGCCTGTACCCCCATCATAAGAAAATAACCGGGTAAAAACCAGATCTTCATTTCTCATTCCAGTAACATCTCAGAAGAATTCAAGCATCTCTATTGATTTTTCAATTAATCTCCGCAATGCTAACTCGCTGCATTCCAATGCGGGCCTAATAATTTTTCTTCACAATTTGCAAGGTCAGTATAATGCAGGAACTCGTCGTCTTCTTTTCTTTTTTTTTTATTTTCTCGCTCTTCATCCGCGACGATTTATCACCGAAAGCCACACTGCAAAGTAATTACTCGACTTTTGCGCGCGTCTTTTCGTCGTGAACGCAATTCTTGCATTTCGCCGGGACTTTCATCGATCGCAATCAGATTTAATCGCGCGTATGTTATCTCAACGTTCATTTTCCGTCGTCGAAAGTGCAATGTTGCTCCGACCACAAGAGATCTCGTAGTCGTGGAAATCTGCTCGTCGACCTTTTCTAAATCGGCTATCGATTATTGTCTCTGTTTGCGTTTCAGAGAATACAAACAGAGATTCAAGCTTACTGTTGTTCAGGTCATATCTGTGCTGTTTATTTGTTAAATTCTCGTTTAATCATTTATACTAACAAAAATTTCATTAACTGGTTGATAAAACTGCTATTTACAATATCTAACGATATCTAGAAACTCTGAAAAAAATATATTGCGTATAATTTAACATTTATATAAAGTCCATTTATACTAAGCTATACATTAACTGTGAAGAAACTTGACGAGTTGCTAATTTAATTAAATAAATTACGACGTTTGGAGGTTTGACGAAAAGAATGGACATCTCACTTTTTCATGCGCACACATCACAAAAACCATAAAATCCCATGAACCTAAACCTCGCGAATTCCTCAATTTCTCTATATATATATTACACGCGTCCGACACAATGCAGCAATTAACCAACCCTGTGGAAAAAAAGTTCATCGAGCAATTAAAGTGAAAGACATCGCGCTCGCCTCGGAATTCTCTCTCTCGTGTGTTTATATATATACATAACGCACAAGACTTTTCGCTTGCAGCTGCATGATGGAAAAATGTTCACGCGAGCGAATGCCTCCGCAGCTAAATCATCCGGCGCGCAAGAAAAAAGGGAGCGTGAGAGTCCGACGTATACACGCGCGGTTATATGGCAAACGATGCTTTCTTGGATTCTCGCGTGGTGTTATATATTATACGATTGAATCGCGCATCTCGTGCACGCATTGCAGCGCAGTTCGGCGGTCCTTTGGCGGTGAGGTTTGCGAGTCGGTTGCGCGTATGGTACGAATTTATTGAAAGCGGTATGGTTCTTTTTTTAGGGCGTTGGTCGTTGGGAATGGCGGCACAGCTCAATAAAAATGTTTTCCTAGAAGTTGTACCGAAGAAGCGGATTGAAGGGAAGAGCAATTACTACTGTGTATCGAAGTGTTTTGATTTATCGTTATTCTTCATTGAACGAGAAGTTGGTTCATGTGCAGCTTGGTTTATTTTTAGATACTTATACTATCTCGTGATTGTACTCTATTTCTCCTAGTGGAAATATATGATTGCATAATTGTTGTAAATTGTAATGGATATCATAATAAACGTCGATCGTTATATACTAATCATTATTTATTGAAATACCAAATGTAAAATTGGAGAGCGAGCGACATTTTAATAGATTATAAAAATCGATCAAGAAACATCCGGATAAGTTAATCGTAAGATTAAAACATTTTAATTATTACGTTTATGCTTAGATGAAAATAAACTTGCCTAAAATAAGCGTCGGGCTTATATATATGTACGCTCAGCATATATATATTAATCAATTTGGTTAAAGATCCGGTATCTATTTTCAATTCGCATTGTTTATAAAGAAAATAAAACTTTACATATTCGAATACTCAAAATATATCCTCCACATTTAAGAAAAAAGAAATATAAAAGTATACGATTAACACTTCTGTATAAATTAAAATATTTGCGCTGGAACAATAATCTTAACAAAATATGTATATCGCACATCCCCGTTACTTTTTTCCACACATATACTCGTGCAATACATAATCGCGCGTTATAACAAGCGAACGGTGATATCTGTATGCGCATTGTCGGGTACGCGCGCACTTGCAAACTGGTTTCACGCGCGTTGCGCTGCGCGGCATATGTCTTCCTTTATACTCGACAAGTTCAATGGCGCGCTGCTACGTGAGTTCCGCGGGCCAAACCAGAAGTAAATCACAATTAAAATGCAATACCATATAGCGAGTGAGACGATATCAATCACGCGAGTGCGCGCGGCGGCAGCGATTATTGTTTGTCTGTTTTCGTTTGCCGTATATATACGATGCGGTTGACATTGCTCAATACGTTTGTTTTATTGTTATTGCGGTGCATACAAGAGCGGATGGGACTCGCAGCAAATCCAGCGTTTGTTGTTATATTCGGAGCTTATTGGAGAGATCAGTGACATGTACGGAAATGCACGGTGTGCATGAGAGTCATATATATACACACACACACACACTTAGGTCGGTCCGTGTACATATATATGAATAAGCGACGATCTATTTTTGTAAGAGAAAACTTTCGTGAGCGGAACGTGTGGCTTGAAGTACGAAATTGTTTTTTGCAATATATTGATATGTACTTTCACTTTGAGAAAGCGAAATTGGATTAAAAATATTGGGGACTGAAGGAAATGCGTTATTGTAATGTTTTTTAATTTTACTGCAAGTTGATGTCTATATAAAGAATACTGGTGTATTTGAATTGTTTAGTTAAATTAAAAAAAAAAACATCCATTTAAGTAACATTTACATTTCTAAAGTTACTTTGCAGAAAACTTTTTAATCTACTTTTAAAGTCGTTTCAGTTCTACTGATGGAGACAATTTAGTGATTACACTCGGCACAAGTGAAGATGTTATACTTAAAGTGAGTAAAAGTCGGTTTTAATGCGCATTGTGCATTTTATTGCATTTAGGCATTCCTACACGACTTTTTCACTCGTTAAAAGTGAGATACAAATTCTTCCTTAAATATTTCGAATTGGGTTGTGTACGAAAATAATATTATTGACGCAAAATTTTCACTTATCTATAAGATTTTAATCGAAAAGTAATTTACATTTTCGATAAAAACATTAGGCATTATAGTTAAAACTGTGAATATCGTTGTACTCGTATGTTCTTAAATTCAATGAAATAAAGTTATACTTATAAAATGCTATGAAAGCATTAATACACGATCGACAGTAACAAATTAGGCACGCTTAAAACATTTATGAATTTCGGTGGAGGATGTATTTAAATTCAGTCGGTCATAATTTCGATTCTTCGTTTCTAAAAGTGAAAATTGAAATTCACACATTTATTCACGATTCGGGGTCAATTGTATTTGAGTCATTCGAAATATGATAGTCCAATATCGTTTTAAATATTGAAATTGAGGAAGACTCTTCACGTGACGATATATTTCCTTGTCAGAAACTTTAATTGATTCGGAAAATCCTGAAAATACATTTCATCTAAAAATTTTATATTACCGAAAGGATATGATTGATGTGAATATTTTGTATATAATTAGCGACTTTATTGTGATATTACTATAATTTATATCCTCCACGCATTACTTAAAATAAACAGTTCTAATGAATTAAACTTTAAGCGACACAAAGACAGCTTAAATATAGAAAGACGCGATAAAACTAGGAGAAAGCAATAAAATTACAAATAATTTATGGGAGATCTACATTATATAGATTATATGTATAAAATTGAAAGAAAATTTCGAAATATCGTGAATTTTGCAAGAAATCGGAATATAAATACATTATATAGGCAGTTAAAATTATTCGCTGGTGACGTCTTCGAATTAAACGACGTCATAAGATGTACACTGCAAGCTATATACAGGTTGTCCCATTTTAAATAACGGATGAGAATATCTCGAAAAGTAAGAGAGATAGAAAAAAACTTTGAAGACAAAAGTTGTAGGG
>JAYJLV010069788.1:0-15868 GCA_036873485.1 Torymus texanus
AAAAATAAATTTTATTTTTTGCAAAATTTTGGTGTTTTCATTTGTAGGCTAGGTACTTATCAAATGACCCTCGTATTTCGAGTTTGGACAGACGTTTTCAATCAAAACATTTATAAATTTCCCATTTAGAAACATGATCAATTTATCATCTCAATTTCATAGTATTTTATTTTTTAAGAGATAGTTCTGATTTTATATGTTACCTCTTCAGATATTATGAAATTCAAACCTACGCGTAGGTTTTTTTTTATATTTATTATTAATCTAAAGTTTAATTCAAACAATCGTTTGCTCCTTTCGTATAAATTCATGAACAAATAATATGCATAGCTGTTCTAAATTTAAAATTCATTGGTTTATCAATAATAGATTAAATGCATATGTTCACAGTGATCGATAAATACGATAACAGTATAATGAAATGAAAAAAGTCAAGCAAAGAAGTGATCATTTTTTAAATAAATTATAGAAACATTGTATGAACAATTTTTTAACATTATGATATTATTAGACCGTTAAATATTTATGAAAAATATACAGTGGTAGAAGATATGAGCCATGTCCCTTGTTAACTGAAAGAAAAACATAATCTTTCAAAGAATATATCTTACGAAAATACTAATACAATCGTTCAAAAAAATTTTATCTTTAGTATTATAATATACAGATTGTGGTTTTTTCAGTAAATGATTAAAAGTCAATTTATTAAATAATGAAATTAGGTTATGTTTTTAGATTCCACATCGCCTTAACTTATTTGACGATTGCTTAAACGATTCTCAATTTTTAAAAGATACTTGTAAATTCGATTAAGTTTTCACGCTTCACATTTACAGTAATTGATATAAACACTTAAATATTCTTTAGTCTAAAAATAGCGTAACGAGCTTAAATTGTCTGTCGAAGGTAAACATTTGGCTACAAGGTTTACTCCAAGCTTTCACATTAATGGTATAGGTGGATGAACTAAAGTACACACACATAAAAAGTGTTCACTCTATATATTATAACCAGTGTACTCATGTGAGATTGATGATAGAAGAAAAATAAGAATATATGAAATAAAAAACATAGTATACATTTTAGCGATTTAACTGTTCATCTTAAGCAGTAAATTAAGTATTTTAATAAAAACATTATCTAATATGGCACTATGATTCTGTAATTTTCATAACTGCGCAAAATCGCGTCAACTTTTACGAACGCCGTAAAAGATTATCATCGAATTTTGTTTTAAAACGCAATCAACTTTTATCCCTAGCAAGATAATCCACCCTCCGCCGCAAGAACGTCGAAACACACCGCGCGATAGGCTATAAAACATTTAAGGCAGTCGCTTGTGCGGCCAATGTTTAGCGCGCACGCTGTAAAAAAAAACTAGAGAAGAGGGTGCATTACTGCGCTACTTTCGTGCTCTAAGCCTGCGTCGCAGAGACGCGTTTAAGGTTACGGCTACTTGACATCGATTGTAAACAGAGAACCGCGGACATACCCGCCACGAACGCCGTAAAGTAGTTATACGCGTTGTCTGCGGGCGCAACCGCGCGAGCTAAAACGCAAAGCGACTCGTATAACTCGGAAGAATAACAAAAAGGCGGATCACCCCGGTAAACGAATAAAAAAATCCGACAGTTGTAGTAGTAGTGGTATAGTAGTGTCTACTAGGAAGGTGAAGATGTGCTGCGGCGCGTGGTCGGACGTGTATATATATATGTACAAAAGGCAACTGGGCTCTTTTGTTTGTGCGCGCCTCGTGTACCACTGGACGTATAACACTGGCGATAATAAAGCTACCTGCCCGGGCGGCGAGTAACCCACACGTAAAAAGCGTGCCCGGTCGCTTTAGTTGCCTGTAAAAAGAAATAACGGTGCCGTGGACGTACGCGTGTATACGCGAGCTCGCGATTCATTTACTTTTTATCGATGATTTTTCGGATGAGACGCGCGGCCGTGCGCGTAAATTAGTGCAGAGAAAAATTTACGCGTAATTGTGCGGTTGCGCAACTTTGTTTTTGGCATTAAAATATCGTCGGTATTGTTGTCTTCTGTGTGGACGGGTGTGTAAACGGCTTGTTTATGTTTTAAATATAAGTTTAGATCGGAGATAATGGAAAACATTTTGTATATATACGGTTTTTAAAATAGATACAAAATATGATATTTGTAATTAAACTAAAAGAAATGATTAAAAATAGATAAAATAGTTATGAATAGCGAGCGAGATCAGCTACAATAACATGAATTTTTTATATGACGAGTTTTTCCTCGCGAATTTGTATGTTTTTCAAACTTGAAAATGTTTGTTTTCACCGGAATATTGTCTATTATTTGAATAAAATATTTTGAAACTTTAATAAAATACTCGCGATAAATATTTACAGTACAGATATCAGTAAGAAAAAACTAATTAAAAAACTGAAATTAATATAAATAGTAAATACAAAAGTACTAAACAAGAATTTTTTTTAATTTCGCAGAGCTACCTTTAGCTTAAAACATCGGTGCGGAACAAATAACTCAAGCTTCTACATGGAATTTTTCTCGCACGCTCGAGTTCTAGAAGCGCAGAAATAAGCAGTACATAAAAACTTTAATCTCATTCCCTATACTAATTCAACATTATAAAACATCTTAAGAAGGAGGGCATTAAGAGCACGACATTCCAAACATCTATTTCCCCGCTCCCTGAGCGAAAGAAAGCATCGGAAAAAGTATATGAGCCCTCGGGATAGACAGAGAGAGAGAGAGAGAGAGAGAGAGAGAGAGAGAGAGAGAGAGAGAGAAGAAGACGGAGTGAAGCGAACCGTGTGTGCCCGGGCAATGCGAATGACACCCACGCGCTACCCGTCCGTTGCCGCTGGCCTTGGCGACGAATCGATATCGCTTTACCAGCTCTCTCTCTCTCTCTCTCTCTCTCTCAGCCCGCGCGTGCTGCTCGCTTGGTTCGTGTGTACGTGTGTTTGTGCGCGCTCACGCCGGCCACCCGAGGATTTGTGGCAGCAACACCTCAGTTCACTTTCGATCCTTGCGCAGAGGCGAGGCGAGATGTGTAGGATGAGGAGGAGTAGGAAAAGAGAGACAGACGCTATTTATTGGCCGATTAAACTCAAGAAGAAGAGAGAGAGAAAGAGAAGGAAGAATAGTATCGTGTCGACTTTGCGAGCGATCGTAAACAGGCTAATTTCCCGGGTCGCCCCGACGTGGGAGCAGTAGGATCCTCGAGAGGGATTCGTAACGGCTATACACGCGTTGCTTTTACGGCCCGTGCGCCTATTCTTTCTTCTCTTCGTGATGAGAAATTAAAGAGGCTGATTTTTTATTAATGTTGGGAGCACAAACGCGCGCATGCGCAGCTGCTACGATACGGATGATGTGGACGCGGCGAAATTTGTTCATTCGATTATTTGCTCTCGCTCGTTCCCTTATCGAGAAAATTAATAGTGGCACGATTACGGCATACTTTTTGTTCGAGTGTGAGCGAGGCTATCGCAGCGCGAAAATCTAACGTAACGGAGGTCCGGAAAAAAATTAGGATGTCGACCGAAGGTTATACTCGTCTAATCTGTTTCAAGTCCAGCCTCGGTTAATTGATGTTTGCAATAGCGGATTATTGCCTTCTGTATTTCGAGCTGATGGGTCGATAACGAGAAAAAAAATACACACGAAACGGCGGGTAATGCGTGATCGAGTACGAGAGACGAGATGATTAAACCCAAACGATATCATGCGGGTCCAGAGCTAATCGGATCTAATTATGATCTGTTAGGTCAATTTTCAGTTTGTACAGCAGTGCTGATAGTAGTTTGGTATAAATTTTAAGTGAACTGCGATTAACAGTAATTGATATTTTAATAAATATATTAATGACAGTATTATGGTCGTGGTTTGAGAATCAGAAAAATAGTAAAATTAGCTTTGAAAATGTCAATGTTTAATAATAAATAATTCATTAATTTTCGAAAGAAATATTTTCAACCATAAGATTCGCACTGAATTAATGAAAGAGTACACACCTTCATCCATTTAAATTATATTACGGTCTTATTTTTCTTTAACTATTTAATTTTCATCATAAATATTGACCTTTGAATCTGTTTTCCGAACATTAAACAAGAATAAAATCACAGTGCATTAAGTAATGGTTTTTAGGAAGAGGTAGAAGAAGAGTGCAAACATTTTGTAGAATAGTAATACTGGAAGAATTTTGATGGTCCGTTGCTTGCTTGGCAGTTTGCATAAATATTTTAACGCTGTACCTGTAGCGATTTTTCCATCTACTTTTCCTTTCCCTTTCGTTTACATTATAATATACTAATTTTAGCGGCATTTACTAATAAAGAGCGATTTATAAAATCATGCTAATGAACTTAGTGGTATAATAAAAACGAATTATAACTATAATTTACTAAATTCCGTGTGCATAGTTAAGAAAAATAATCGAATAAGTATTGCATGTGTTACGTACGAGAAGAAGATGGAGTAAATGAAATGAATAAGTCGCGTAAAAAATATACGACAACCGGAACTCGAACACACAGATTCTAATCTGGCACTCTACCAACGGAGCTAATGTCGCGAGATTTACCCGAAGGCCTCGCGGGCATCTTATTCTTATCGTTATGCTGAAGCGTCAGGACTCGGATGTACGTTCGAGTAGCTGAGCCCGTGACACGTGATACTGCATGTATAATACATAACTATTGCACTTTGATTGTCGAACACCAATTCAATTTATACAAATTTGACTTTAACAGCCTGTGTTTAATATTGGATTTTCCATCGATGTTTGCAATCATGTCAATAACGTTAGCATATTACAAATGCATGCATTTCATTGATTTATATTTAATGTTTCTAGCAATAAATTTAATACAGCCAATGGAACAAAATAATTTTATATTTTAAATATAAAACAATTTTGTATTAAATCGCCAAAAATCGTTCAATTTGACTTATTACTTTACATTTCGGTGATTAAATGTCATTAGAGAAGGAACAACAGGCATCTGCCTTCCCCTGCCTGTTTGAACGGTACGTGCAATAAAATACGTCATATAAATTTACAGAATATGTATTAATTGTGTTGTTTTTATAACATTTTTATTTTACGCAAAAGCCCATAGAAGTTCAAAATATACATACATTTTTAACGTGGTAAAATCGCAAAAATTAATTCTTTTTATTGCAGCAATGTAAACATTTCGAAACACTAAGTCAAACTAGGTGTAGTTACTAGTAGCATTTAGTATTTATATTCGAAATTTCAATATTGTACAAACTGTATATATGTAACATAGTTATTTTCCATTGTATCCGGTATGGCCATTTTGTCCAGATGTACCCTACAAATATTTCTATACAAAATTAATAAACGTTTAACATTATTAATTATTTTAATGCGTAGATGAATTTACAGTGAAATTAACTATCTAGCTGAACTAGAGTTAGATAATCCTGATAATGATGAGTTCAGACCGAAGCCAGTTTTCACTCAAAGTCAATTTTGGTTTCGCCTAATGGTTTGCGCGAGAAACATTTTGATGAGTCGCATGTATAATAATGTCAATTACGGGAGTAATCAATTTAGTTAAGGCCTCGTCTAGTGCAAAGCCGCGCTCAAGTAAATTCAATTAAAAGCAACAATGCGTCGTGAAACATTGATTGTGCGTTTAAGCAAATCAGCCAGGAACCGCAACCGCATTTTCCACCAATCTGGTCAATTTTATTCCGGTAGGTGGCACATTCGCAATCTGACAATATGCTTTCAGAAATATACTACTGTAATGACGCAAACTCAAACTAAAAATTGAACGTCGACTATTATAACATAAGCCATCACTTGAAACAAATGCACTTGTTCCCGTACGAATAACGGAATAATGTCTGCAGGATTTATCCATTTTATTTGTCCATCACAGATTTCTGACCAAGCTAAGTTAACTTGTTAGTTCGCAAAATCAATTATTATTTCATAAGAAGCAGGATTTAAGTTACAACTTTAACTATTGATAAGCACACACTATAAAAAACTATGTTCAATCTTGCCAATTAATTGGTTTTATATTCTTACTCCATTTAAATCGTATCAAAATGATTTACGAAATGACAAGATATTCCTCGTTAAAAATAAGCCTTATCTACAAAAGGATTCATTTTTCAGTGAAATAATTGAGTTCTCGAAACCTACCAAACGCAATTGCACCTCAAAGTTTTAAATGAACAAGACACAGACAACTTACAGATTCATACAATATCTTGTTCCGGTGTGACATAGTTACATTGGAAATAAAAAGTCTGAAACAAAATTCAATAAAAGTCCCGCGCGAAACCGCAAATATGTAAGCACGATAGTCCACTTGTGGTTTCAGGTGTCCATCGAGGGCGCGCGATATATCACAGGAAATAAAAATGTCTGTCAGTTTGCGTAACCGGACCCCAGCCCGCAATCAATATCGATTCCCGAAAAAGATGATCAAAGCCTTGTCACGTCGTTGTTACCTTTGGATCAGCTTCATATACAGCTAACAAAGCGCGCCCACGGACGGTAATAAAGTTTCGGCCGCGCTGTCTCGAGTGGGACAGCATCTGCATTTACAACAGCCTGTCGAGTGTCGCTTCGATAGTATTCGATATGATAGCGAGAATGAGGTCGCGTCAAAGATGGTTGGCCCGCCGCTTGTCTGATTTTTTTTATCAAAAATCTGTCTTTGTTTATGATATCTTTCTCATTTTCGTAACTTCATCGCTGAACGACCTCGTAGCGATCTTATCGTACAGACTACAATATTGTTCATAATTAAGGAAAAGGAGTTTCATTGAATGGAGTTTGATTTATTCATATTAAGTGAAAATATTAATAACAATAACAAAATTATTCTATAAGTAAACGTGTGTGTATGTTTAATAAAATCTAACAATTTTTCTTGACTCAGTGCCAAAAGCTTGAGCTACATTCTATTCATAAGTCCCACCCTCGGAACAAAATCATGTGGACTAATGAGAGCTTAGTATGAGAATATTATATTCATAATCATATCGTTACTAGAAGACATGATTAGGTTTGGATTTCAAACATCAAAGTTTCTTATCAAATGAAATATCTGTTATTAATTATAAGACTAACCAAGCATAGTAATAGAAAACTATATGTCACTATTATAGACTAATCAATACGCTACATAGGCCTATATTCGATTTCAATTTCGACGTTTTGAGATTTGAGATTAAAAGAAACATCGAAAAAGTTTTTTGAAAAATAATATTTACGTCAAAATAAATTAACGATGAATAATATAAAAATAGTATCCAAGATAATTGATCATATTATGGTTAACTATGAAAAGTATTCCATAAATGGGAAAAACAAAAAAATCTAAAATATCATAAGAAATAATGTGTTTTATACTAAATTGGCGTTCAAGAAATAAATCTTTGATTAAAACTGCTCAATCATCTAACCTTCAGAAAGTATAGGGACCATCGCTTGCAAAATATCTAATTAAATTTTTTTCTGTGGAAAATTTTCCACAGCTCCCGGATGTTGAAGAGAAGAAATCAAAAAAGGGACAGCTTAGGGAAGAAATTAAGAAGCTCCAGCTCTGCCCAATTACCACGGTAAAAAGAGAAACTAAAGAGCAGCTAAAAAGGCCTCTAACCGAAATAACTTGAGACATCTGCATAACAATCAATAAAGTTTACTCTTTTCATCAATATCTCTAGACAAGTGATAGTAAAGTTGTTGGATTCATGAAAAAGACGATAACATAAAATATTATCTTATTTTTACAGTAACCATCAATTAAAATAATGAAAGTTAATACAAAATTTTCAATTACCATGATTATTTTTCAAATATTAACTTAAACGGGCTATTCATTAATTAGAAAACTAATTAATACTAGATAAAACCGTATAAGTACGGATTAAATTCTCAGAAAAGAGCAGTGAAACTCTAGCAGATGATAATTAATTGGTTGGTACTTCACATTTTCTTAAAACAAAGTTTAATTTAAAATTCTTGAATAAATGTTACATTCAAACTGCCAACTTGAAGATTCGAAATAAATTCATCTAATTCAATAAAAGCATCGATGTAACTAAATATACGTATGTTATTAAAAATACCGACGTCAATACTTTGAACTTACTGACATCAACAATTTGTATTCCTCTTTAGCAGCGTTAAACTGCTTCCATAAATTAAAATGAAAATTTCGAGAAATTTGTCAAGACGCATTCTCTAAAATTAGAAAAAAAATTATTCCCAATGTACATCGTCTTCACCTTTTCAACAAAAGTGAAAGGAGTGCGACGATACAGCCTGTTCTGCTCGGCATTGTACACAGAGACAGAGCACATCTCTGGTCTAATCAGCCAACCAGCCAGACGCGTCTTTCAGGAAGAGCACAGACACCCTCCGACGTCTATATGTATATACGTATACTAGAGATGCCAGTCTAGATCCTACAACTTATAAAGACTTAGAGACTGAGCACGCGTGTGCACCGCTTAAATAGCAACGAAAAAGCGGGGAGACGATGTAGGTAAACAGGAGCGAAAGTGCCCCCCCTCTCTCTCTCTCTCTCTCTCTCTCTCTCTTTCTCGCTCACTATCCCATTCCTTTGAAACGCGAGAGTCTGCTGTGCACTTGAAGAGCGAGAGGCTCAAGCGCCGCCGCCACCGCCACCGCTCGTATATAACGAAGCGACCGTGTCCGTCGGCTATCTGCGTAATTCGTAAGTGGCGTCTCCTGTTCTTCTAATTCTTTAATCACTCGTAGCCTTGTGGCAGGTGAGTATGAGGCAAATAACGGTAACCTGATCGACTGATAAACGAACCCTTACACTAAACTCGATGGTTAGAAGATCCTGTTGCGACGACAGCAATGTCCCATAAAGAAGATGAAAATCGATGAAGCAGGACTCGGATAAAAGAAGCGAGGAAAGTCAAATAATCCGAGAGTGAGCGGAGCACGGAAAAAGTGCGCAGTGCAACGGGTGACAAAATCAGGATATGCGAGAAAATAAAAAAAAGACACACAGAGTTCGAAAAAGAAAGAGAAAAGAGCTCAACTGTAAGACAAGGAAAGTTGAAAGGAAACGGGGTCGAAGTTCGACTGGAATAAGAAACTGCAGCGCGCCATCTGTAAACTTATATCACAAAGGAAATCCTGTATTGAATTTCATAAATTTTAATCGCGTTTGCCTTCGCTGTTTCGTCTCGGCATGGCGTAATTTAACACTGTCGATGGCGAGCGCACCGGAGACGCTGGAAAAATTAATGGCCAATTAGATGAGAAGATACTCGTAATATTTCATTCTGCAGGCGATTCTATTATCTTAAATTATACGTAATTAACGGTCTCTTTGTCACGGGGAGGAGCTGTCAATATGAAATTAATTTCATCCATAAAATATTATTTAAGACGCTTGTCGGATCGTTTATTGTTCCTTCAACGTCCTTGAGGCGGTTCCGGCTTCAGCATTGAAAAAGAAGATATTTTAACCAACAAAATCTGTTTTTTTCCAAATTACAACACTGTAAATAAAGTAGTTTTCATTTCATTTGCTTTTAGAACGTTCTTCTATATTAATTAAAATATTCTGCTTTTATATTATTACGTCGTAATCAACCATAAACTCTGTGCGTGCGAGCGGGTACGGAGCTATCGTAAATTCTCATTTGTCAAAAGGACCCTGTCACTTGCAGAATTTCAAAAGTGTGAAAGACCGACAGGTTGTTTTATGTTTTGGTGCATATAATGGCATGAATATTTATTGGCTTGAATTCCTGTTAAAAATTTGGTTCAATTAGTGCAAAAATAAAAGTGTGTATATATAAGTATTTATTGTAAGAATTTAAAAATTTTCCCCTTGTATATGCATTTCTGTGAGCCATTTTTGCGTAAAGTAATATGTACAATGTTATCCCAAAGTTCGTTTTAACGTTTGAAAATTAACACAACTATCGCTAAAAAATATGAAATAATTTAAAATAATACAAAACAATGACTTCCTAGGATTTTCTTTTAAACAGTGACGAAATATAAATCTGGTTGTTCCTCGGTACATACCAAAAATTTCTCTCAGTTTCAAAAACTAAGCCCAAATGCAGAAAGCGAGTAAAAAAAGAAAATATAACGCAACGCCAGCACGTAAGGATGAGACGTAAAAACACCGCGGGCAAGTGAAAAAGAGTTGCGAAAAGAATCGCGCGCGTGCAACGTACGTCACGTACAATGTTATGTTGCCACGAAAAAAAGGTGGCAACTCTGCGCCGACTACTCCCGACGACGACGAAGATGACGACGAAAACAAGCAAAAATCTTAGGAGTGGATAAATTTGAGAAAAGCACGTTGGTGAAAAGCAAAGAGGATGCCGAAAGGGTATACGGAAGAAACGTCGAAGCCCAGGAAACTCGAAAGAAAAGAAATCAACCCCGACGGCAGAGGATCCGTATATAATATACACATAGCTCCAGACGCCAGGCCAACTGCACACTTGTGTGTGTATGCTCCTCGCCACGTTATCCATTTCAAAGTCCGATCTGTGAATTCAAAAGTGCCGGGAGGCCGTGCGCGCGTGCGAGCACTCGCAGGATGGTATAATGCACGTGCTTGAATTTTGAAAACGAGGAAATGTTGGTACATTAGGTGCAAAAGTAGGCGAGCTCGGGAAATTCATGCGACGGCTGGTTCAGAAATGTAAAAAGAGAACGAGAGAGGGAGAGAGAAAAGGAGATTAAGTGATAAGAGTGAGAGATTTCGACACTGGAAGTGCTTTCAGATTCGCTTTAAAGCTGCCGGATCTGCTGATACATTGTTTGAAAAATTAAGTCTTCTTTCGAATGAACTACTTCTTAGAAGAGTAATTAGTTTATTAGGACATGTTATTTTTTATAAAAATAAAATATTAGAATAATCATGAATAACTGTATGTATAATATCGAACTGAATTAGAATTATTGGTCACGTTTGGAAACCGTCCCCTAGAGCAACGAGAATTTTGTGCAAAGATAATACATGCGATATTATTATCGTATATCTATGCTTTATATACAGAGAGAAATTAGATTAAAGTCTGTAATTGTATAATATCGATAATCAAAACAATTATATTTCGTAAAATTTACGTTTAAACTCATTAACTATGATTTACCAATAATTTTGCAACACTTATATGCTCATGAGTATGTTAAATGAGTTGTAAAATAAAAGTGATTGAATTTAGAAGTTAATCAAATATCGACAAATGGATATTTGAAATGTATACATTATAAAAGTACTGTAAATACAGAGATTTGACGACTTTATTTAGTTTACACTTGGTCATGAACTAATGATACGCTGTTATGTCTTTAATTTATTAAGATTTCCTTCAATACGTGAAATTAAACAGATAAAATTACACTAAATACTTTCAAAGTTGTCGTATAACCTTACAGTAAGTAATTATTATTCACAGTTGAAGGTTCTCAAACCCTTTCAGATTAACTACCATTTCACACCATATAACAGATTTAAATGTAAAAATAAAATTCCATACATCATACACAACGTTAAAAAAAATTAATCTCAAGTTCACTATAGTTCACTATAGTAAGTTCGCAAATTTATTGAACTTCTTGACGTTGACTACGCGTGACCAAACGATCCCTTAAATCGTGCATACGAACAAAAGTGAGACAAGCTCCGTCTCCTTATATACTTATATATATATATATATATGTATCACATACATATCTTTCTTGAACCATTTGCTCATTGCGTGAACTCGGACAGGATAGGAAGAGATACGACGCGATTTGTCGAGGCTTCTCTCTCTCTCTCTCTCTCTCTCTTTCTCATTCTCACTCTTTCTTCGGACTCTCTTTCTTCCGCCGTCGTCTAGCTCGTGACTCTCGCGAAACGAGTAAGAGGAGGAGAGCGACTGCAAAACTCGCCAACTCCACTATACTAGAAATGCAGATCGAGCCGGCGGCGGCCGCCTTGCGACACTTCTCACCTGCCCAAGCAGGGAACAGAAACAGAGAGTGAGAGAGGGAGAGCAATAGAGACAGAACTCTAGAAAGAGTAAGAGAGAAAGAGAGAGGGGAAGGAGGGAGGGTGTGAGTACAGCGTAGCGGCGCTTATCTTCGGATTTAAGAAAGGACCGTGCGGAACTTGCTTCGGAGATTTATTTTACGACGTCGCGCGCCGCTCGCGCGAGCTTTTCTCTTTTTCTTATATAAGAGCCAGGGATTAGGCTTGCGCGCGTGCGTGCTTACTTTTTCTTATTCGCCCGGAGAGTGAAAATCTGTTGTTTCTCGCTTATTTTTTGAATGAAGGGGAGGGGCGGGGGTGAAGAAAGAGTTATGGTGAAAAATTTCATGCAGCATCGAAGAAATATAATCTTATGGGAGGGAGGGAAAAGAGCCAGACAAGAAGCGAGATGAAAGAAAGAGAGCGTGGGAGCAGAGTTTTATATCGACGACGTTATGTTATTTTTTCTTTTGGCCCCTGTCGCTCTTTTTTTCTCCCTTACGTAATTGAAAATTTAAGATTAAGGTAATAAAATTCATCGCGAGCAGGGTGATAATGATGGCGCCATAAAAATGGGTATCTGCGCGCACGCATTTTTATTACCTCGAATTAGTGCACAGATTTATTTTACGAGCTTGAGCGCGTCTGCCTTTTTTCAAAGAATAAAATTAAACTTTTAATCTTAACAGCAATCACTTACCTTCCAGATTATACTGCAAAGCCATATTGTGAAAACAAGATATTACTTTGTAATTTTTAATTATTATTTTCATTAAGCAAAATAATAATAACATACTAGAATAGAAATAATCGTAGTCTCGTGAAAAACGTTTGTAAAAAATGAATTTAAAGTTAAATAACTGTAATTGACTAGTTTTTACATCTTTACATTTTCTAGATAATAACATTATAATGTCATTCGTTTGCATTATGTGTTGTATTGTCATCATGTCATTATAATGTTGACTAGGAATCAGCAATTTGAATTCGAATGTGGAATATTAATCCTCTTAAGTGTGCGTTGATCCTAGCGACAATCACAGAATCCTCTATCAGACTTTGCAAACACTGCATATGGCACAATGTATTACAAATTACATTACCGTGTAGGCAATGTCAAAAACACTAGAACTATAGCACAGTGGCATTAGTTTCTTTTTAAGCCACAAATGTCAACAACATTTGATCCTGGACCTTCGCAGTATAAAACCTAATATTTATTTATATATTAACAAATTACACATCTCTTTAATATATCGTACAGAGACTAACAACTAAACTGAATGTATAAAAATTGAGATCACTGAGAGAGTACTGATTTAATTTTATGCGGAACAGTAGGCGAAATGCCAATAAAATTAATGATATGTAAGGTATGCACGCTCAAGAGCGCTTCTCAGTGCCGCTATCATGCTTCGTATAATTAATTAAACAATTACACATCTTGAGAAAATAGCGTTGCTTGCCAACATTGTTTCCACAATGTTTAAATAAATCAAGTGCGTAAATATATACAGAATTTGCTCATCAGCACGTACAATTAAAATTACCGCAAGTAATGCAGGCGAGCTTTAAAGGAACATCCCAACCTTATCTCTCAAAGACGCGAAGTGAACTCAGCGTGAGCGGATGGCGCATTTCTCACGGAGCCTCCTATTCCGTTCAATTTCAGTGATTAATTATCCCTCCTGGAGCATTCCACCACTGCTATCTTCGGAGATATGCGCAAGAGATGCGCGCATAAAGCGTGTTGTGTATATATATAAGCAAACGGTGTCGAAACGAGTGCTAATTAGCTTGTTGCAGAGCACGTCCGGCACTTCCGGTTTCACGTCGACACGGGTAGATACGCGCCACGGCATATAATGCGCAGCCACTTTTCTTTCAGCTATCATCGCGAAATCGTGTCTAGTGGAGGCGGTGAGGAGAAGAAGCCGGGAGGAGCTTGCCGATGCCCGCACTCGAGTAGACTTAAGGAAGAAAACGAGCTTTTCTTACCCGCTACCTGTGTATACACGAGATTTTCTACGGTGCAAAAACAATGCCGTGAGTGTATACCAGACGGTTAGATACCGTGGTGTTCCAATCCTCTCTTTATTCAATATTAACCCCAATTTATATTGCACCTGAGAGTTATTTTAAGAATTTATGTAATTATTTGTGTGATTTATAAGTTTCAAGATATTACAATAAGGCTTATACGATTACTCAAAAAAAGTTATACTTTGAGATTTTTAAAAGGAAGTAATTAAAAATTCTTTATTATTATCCATTTATACTATCGATTCTTGGGTAAAACCTTGATTTTTTATAGATCTGTTTTATAGAAGTAATGATGTTATGTGTAAAAATTATTTATCAAAATTTAATCGGTATCATCCGTGCTATAACTTACAATAGATAGAAGATACTGAATGGAAAAAAAATTATAAAATTGTCAATTGAAAATCAACGGCTGCTCAAACTGATATTATACTACTGCCCCGTAGTTATTATACGACGAAAATACTTTGACAAACCTGAAGCAATAGAATCCGTATGATAAACTACTATTATTTCAACTACATATAAAATATGCAATAATGATGACATATTACGTGTAAGGCTAAAGAGATGAAATCGAGCAAGTCAACTGACGATTCCAACCTAAGCGCTACTGCACTTTGTAACCCACATACCACTAATGACGCACTGCCCAGTGCAGTTTTAAGCTAGCCAGTTACACTATTCCTAAAGATGACAGAGTTGTCCCTGATTTGTAAGATTTGACGAACGTTCGATATACGCATAGTTAAACAAAGGATTACAACAATCTATCTAATTTAACAGCCGAGATTCATCTTCTAAGCAGACTTCAATGATTCGACTTACCGGTCGTCGGTGCCACGTGATAATTCGCGCATTTGCATACTGAGTGTTTGAAATTCACGAGATTGAAAATGACATTTGTAAAATGAATAAATAGAATTTAAATGAGAATAATTTTTTAGTATCTTCTTTTGTACAAATTCAATTGGTAAATTATACATCATTTATCGACCATCTGTAAACATAATAACGAAATGAACAAAGCAACAAAATCGTCATTAATACCCAATTCAATATGAAATTATGGAAATTTCACATTAAAAAAAAAACAATAACCAATTAATTGTTAACAACAAATTTATTAATATTAAAAAATAATATCTGGTGTAACTATAGATACTTCATTATAAAGTAGTTTCTACTGCCAGAGTTGCTCCTGTTAAATTCCACACACTTCTTTGAGCTAAATTAAACTAGTGTTCGTTAAACTTAAAAGCAATTCATAAATTATATCAACGATTCATTATGTAAATTATGCTATTCGCGCCTATAAATTGTGAGAAATACGATGTTGGGAACTTGCGCACAAATCTGATTCTTCATATTTCGCTCACTCTTGAAGGAAAACCCTTAATTAGAACCAAATATCAAGGTAAACAAGAAAATTAGGGGCAATACAATTATATCATGTTTAGTAGTCAGATTCATTAATTGAAACTTGCATGCATACGTTCGGTATAATATGTCTGAATGTTATATTTTAAATTTTAACTTTCAACGATAGTAATATTCTAAATAAATTTCAAACTATTTAATATCAATGAAAGAATTAATTTGAAAATTTCAAAACGATTATTAATTGTTTTCCGAATTTATCAGAAATAAATCATACACTGCGCATATAGTTTTAATGTATTCGTGGAAATACGAGGGTGGGTCAATAAGTCCTTAGAATAAGGCATTAAAAATTTTTTTTTTTCGTAAATTTTTTTTTATTTTTCAACATAGTCTCCTTGGAGCTCTATACACTTAGTTAGACG